>PVKE010013378.1:0-36688 GCA_004027555.1 Craseonycteris thonglongyai | reverse complement strand
GTCCCCAAACTGCTCCTTCTCCCTCCCTCTCCCGCTCCCCCCTTTTTCCTCTAACCTTTGTGTGTTGTTCTGCGTTGTGTGGTTCTCTCAGTTGAGGGTGCTTCTCAGGGTTTCCCCTGTGGGTTCCTTTTTGTTTGTAAGTCCCTTCCCAGGTAGGTGTCTGGGTTCTCCTCTCATGCCGCCATCTTGCTCTCTCCAAATACCATAGACTCTTGGTTAACTGGAACTCAAATTACCGGCACTCTCAACTAATTGAGGGATTGAATTTTGCCATTTGCTTGAGTTCTGGTTAATTGAGAGTCTGTTTATATTTATCCAGCATTTACCAATTCCTATGAGTGCTGGTTAACTGAGAGTTAACTGTATTTCCTACTTCTCTGATTCTTCTCTTTCTCCTCCTCACTCTCTTCTCTAGAAGAAATATTTTTCTCTTGCCACCTTCCCTTATCTTCACCACCGACTACCTGAGGAATTCCTCCAAAGTTCCCTCCCTTTTGCCCCATAGGTGACGAATTTCTAAAACTGTCATCCCATCCAAGGTTCTTTTTTAATAACAGGACTCAGACCTATTTTCAACAGTCCCTGCTTAGGGTAGGATTTACTCTTTCTTATGACATGTTTATCTCTGTCCCAACAATGTTTTGTACCCACAACCCTCTCCCACAAGTTAACTTTTGAACTTAATTGTATATATTTTTCTACTTATATGTAAATTGAAGTGTATATTTATATAGTATTATATATCATCTTTATTTACTGAATTTTGACATATATTTCATTGTGGAGTATAGGTTAAGAGAAGTAGAAAAGATAAAAGTACTGCACAACATGTGCTTGTTTTTTCGAGTTGTTTGTTTTGTTGTTTTGTTTTGTTTCTTCCAAACAACAAGGAAAGAATTTCTGATGGAGAAAACTAAAAAGAGAAGCATGAGAAGAAGTTTGGGTACGTAGTATAGCGGAGGGATGCATTTGCATTAACAATACGTCCTACCAAAGGCAGCATGCTGGGGTAACATACTAGAGTCACGCTTCTTTAAACAAGATCTTGAACATCAAACCTAATTAAATTTAATCTTCATAAAAACTTTAGAGAGAGCAAGATCAGCAAATAAAAACACTGTCTTAGATTATGTGTTCAAGTTACATTTCTTTTTGCTTTAGGATTCTCCTTTTACTTTGAACATACTACTAGAATGGCATTTCTTTGACACTATAACAGAGTGGGCTCTCTATGACCAGATAAACCTTTACATGCCCTGAAATGTCCAAATGCAAAGCTTTGTTTACTTTATTTTTCTCAATTGTTCTTATTTGGTTCCAAGATCCTAAATAAAAGTAATGAACTTGCATATGTAGAAGCATTTAAATTATGCAAGCTTCCATAGAAAGGAGAAATTCACATACCGGTAGTTTGAGCCATACAGAATGTCTTTAGTATGTAATTTTATTCTTTAAAGTCTAAATTGCAGTGTGCAGACACCATAGAACTTCGAATATTCAGTATCTTAATTAGACCCACTGGACAGCTGATCCACAGATAAATGTTTTCTGTATTTCTTATTACAGCCTGCCATATTATGAAAGTTAATATGCAGGTATACATTTTGAAAAAACAAAGTTATTAACAGAGAAAATTATCTCACCATTTTGTTATATTACTTAAGGGACCTGTGAGATTCAAATCGTAGGAATAAAATTGTCATAACAATAATTTCTGGAACATTTGGCATGCATCATGTACTATGTTGCATATTAGTAGTCTCTTCTAATTTAATTCCTATAACAATACCCTGGTCATTGTCCCCATTTTATATGTGAAGTAACTGAGATTTCAGGGCATTAAATAGTGTCCCCAAAGCCACACAGCTTGGGAGTTAAGGCAAGCTTAGTCTTATGCTTCCTGCTGCCCTCACTCTTTTCAGACTGGCCCTCATCCCAATCCTCACACCCCAAACTGTGGCCACTATTTGTGCCCACAGGGAACGAGCCTCCAACTTCATCTTCACCCTCATGATGACAAATTTTCAGAACTAATATATTCCAAAGAATACATCCCATTCATTCATTTCAAGTGTATTCATTGTCTTTAAGGAAGATAGTGATCTGTCAGTGAAGATCTATTTTTATTAAGCATAAATGCAGCCATACTTTTAAAATGTCATTTATTGGGTGAAAAGCAGACACTGGTGCCAGAATTATTGTTCTTCTAAGCAATCGTTTCTATCACCATAATGATCTATGGCTGTGTGGCACTCGCTTATGGTACCTAATTACTCTCTCCAAGCCAAAAAAGAAAAAGAAAGGAGGTCAAAATCAAATCAAAATAAAGAGTCTTAACTGAGAAGAAAAGGGGAAGGGGGCAGTAGCCAATGTATTTTGAAAAACAGGAGTCTGAGTTTAGTATCCACATTCCTGAGAGATGTATCACAAAATCACTGCATAATGAAATATTCAAGAAGCTCAAGGAAGCCCAAGAAAAGCACACAAACCACACCAAGACACGTTATAATTAAATTGCTGAAAATCATAAAAATAAATAAATAAATAAAAGCAGCCAGATTTTAAAAAATCATTACAAACGGAATAGAGATAAGAATAATGTCTTTTCATCTGAAACAATGGGAATTGATTGATACCAGTAGGAATTGAACCCATCGCCTTTATCCTCTCTACACCACATTCTAACCAAGTCAACTAATCAACCCCAAGCCAGTATCACTAAAACATCTAGAATTGTCTTAAAGTTACTCTATTCTGTTCTCATAGAGAAATAAAGATACAAATCTGAAATCTGAAATGAAGTCAGTTGTGGAGGAAATGGCTTAAGAGATAGAGTGATCTCTAAGTGGCACAAGATTTTTCATAAATTTTGTGTTTATGTTTTATTATTTCTATGTGTCTAATGAGGTATCATTATTATTTTTTTAATAATAAGAAAACCAAAACCCAAGAATATAACAAAACTTGCAAATAGGATAAACAGAACACATTGTAGAAGTTAGGCATATTAACCATACAACAGTTAGAAAATGCAGAAGCCTAAAGGAATATTTATAATACTCAGTTCTAGCCCCCAGAAGCAAATACTATTTTGAATGATTTGCCTGTTTTCCTACAAACTTCTTTAACAGATAGCTGAATTGAATTTATATATCTGTAACATAATGCAACTCTAACATTTATAATATAAATCAGAGTTAATGCTATTCAAAGAATGTTTCTCAAATAATAGATTTTCTTTTAATTTTCTAAAGCAATGATGTAAATATCAGGAATGACCAAAAATAAACAGGAATTAATTTCCTTTTATACGTAAAAGTAGAGATTTACCATATGTATATGTTATTTTCTTCAGCGTTCCTTTTTCCTGTCTTGCTACTACTTTCAAGAATAATGAACTCTATTACCTCTAGAGAACTCAGTAACTTTGTATTTTGAAACTAGCAATATAGAAATTTTGTGAGGCTGAGTTGGTTACTTAATCACCAAACAAAGAGCAAAGAATATGTGTCCTTCTCTATTTTTTCTATCATCGAATGAACATAGTTTTTCCAATAAATCAGTTAGTACCAACTGTAACAGACATAGTTAAAATACTGTGATGAGGTTATAACATTTCCAAAGTAAAAGAAAAAAGTGTACTTTGACATTCGACATTTTTCTCTAACAAAACAAAAAATATTATCTCTTAGGCTTTTACAAGTGTGGAGGTAAATTTCCTGGAATGGTATTTGTTCCCATTTTAAAATGCATATGATACATTTACAAAGTTATTTCCATCGGTTCTTTCGTGCATGCTTTTAAGGTGGATGAGTTGTTTTAATTTTGTTGGCACATGTTCAAATTCATATGCAGAATTTCTTTTGTAAAGTCGTGCAGAGGATATAGGTGAGAACAATGTGCTCAACGGAACAATATTATCTCTACTTCACAGATGACAGAACTGAGACAGAAAAGTAAAATGACATGTTTAATGCCACAGAATGAGTTGCTGGCAAAATCAGGATTAGAACTCACTGCCCATGAGTTCCAAGACTGAATGCTGGCAGAACTTCTGCCATATTTGACTCGAGGTGTTTGTCAGCTTTGTAAAACTCCAAAACAAACAAATTTATTTATAATACTGGTGTGGAAAAAAAGACAAACTGTTCTACATAGAAATAAACATGATACCCACAGGCCTTATCACAGCAGAAATAGATTTGAATCTGACATGTGATCTATGATGGATCCAATTTGGGTAAAAGTGAAGTTAAATGATATATCTAATATCCAATGTTTTAGATATCAGAGTGATAATTTCACATTACATATGAATATATACAAATATAATCATGCAAATAATTTACTTTCTCCTGCAAATAAAATCTTTAAATCAGAGCTTCCACACCACTTCCCAAATTTGGTTCCCCAAACACTAGTAACTATGTACCTCATTTATATAACATTTATGGTCTGAGTTTATGAAAGTGCAGGGAGAGTTCAAATTCCTCTACACTACTATTGCCCTAAGACAGTGGTTCCTGGTATGATTCCAAGACCCCCCAAAAGTTCCACAGACCTTTTCACAGGGTCGATATAGTCAAAGCTCTTTTCCTACTTCTAAGATATATACGCCCTTTTAACTCTCATTCTGTCGTGAGTGCCTCTAGCGGCTGCATCACATTTGATGACATTATTGCTTTGATGCCTTATTTAAGTGCTTGTGAATTCTCACGGCTTAATTGTTTTACTTTCTAACTTGTGTAAGTACCAATAGATATTGCTACATATACAAAATCTCTTTGAAGTACTTGATAATTTTAAGATTGGAAAGGAGACTTTAGATCAAAAAGTTTGGGGATTAGTGTTCTAAAGGAAATAAAAAATGAGCAACAGAGAGATGCACATGCAAATACGTAATTGCAGGAGACTGTAATGCTGCTAATAGGGCATTATGTATAGAAATCAATGGGGATTACTATATAGGATGGGGACTAACTCTTCTGAGAACTCTGGACATTCATAAAAGGAAGTAATACTTGACCTTGACCACGGTAACTCTTGAGCGTATCTGGGCACTAGCCTTGGGGGAGGGAGTTCATTGTGTTTGTGACCACTTATGTGACCAGAGGTGATGCGGCAAGATTCTGGAACTTGCAGCAGTACGAGTGAAGTTCTTGTGTGTCAACTTCTTGCTGTGGCAGCTTCCGAGTTATTACAACAGCAGCGTTGGGAGACAAGATTTCTAAAATCTTTTCATTACTGAAGATAACTTCTTCATGACAAAAGAGGGAACAACTCCCTGGTGGCCACTGCTGAAGTATAGCTTTGAAAATTCTCCTGGAAAGTTTCTTTAGGTTTATATAGCTTTTCAAATATAAATAACCTATATTATATAGATTCATTTCTCTACAAATTAGCCACAACATATATATTTGTCTTCATCTAAACTCACCAATAAATAAGCAATGTCCTTTCAGGAAAAAAGATATTCCCCATGGCAGAAAGGACTTAAAATTCATTACAAAAGTGTTGTATTGAGGATATGATGAAAAAATAAAAATAAAAAACTAGTCCAACTAACAACACCTAGGAAGTGTGGCTGTAACTGACAGGAAATGGTCTAAGTAAGGTACGGAATGTGCAATGCCTGAAATGTGGAGTTAAATAATTTACACATTATTCTCTGGGGTATGTGTTCTTATATCTGCCTAGAAATTTTATAAAATACAGATTTCAATACCTCACTGCATATCTGTTTAACCATAATAATCTGTATTTTATCAAAGTTCCCAGACGTTTGCTGGCCTGGTATCTGACCTAGAGACTTAAACAATTGGAAAAGAGTTGAAGGCAGGGGACTGAAGTGGTCACATATGTGTATTAGAAAGAATTCTCTGGTTTTGCTACTGGTAATTGATTATAAGACAGAGCAAGAGAAAATTTTCAAGAAACTGTCAGTGATACAGTCAAGAGATTATAAAACAATTAACAGTGGGAAAAGGTAAATGACGACCAATTCAAGAAGCATTGTGTGTGACCGACCCTCTTTCTTTGTCATGAGTGTCTCCTTAACTATAATATATTTTCTTTGCTTATACCAACTGTTATTTCAAAGTGCTCTCTTATTCCAATTTTGATTTCATACCTAAAAAACAAGCTCTCTATTCCCCTTAATAGGAAGTTTGCTAAATGCACACTCCCAACCATTTACTTTATCTGCTCTTGATGCCAAACAGGAAGGGACAGCTCATTTTTTTTCTTGAGCCTATGGAGTCATTCAAAATACACAATCTACATGAAGCCCTGCGAATCTAGTTAACCGCACCCTGCCTGCCATACAGAAACTGCTTCAGACAGCTGCAGCTAGTTACGGTCTTCCCAGGTATCCCCCATCCTGTGTTTTGCCCAGCAGGCTGCCCTCATTCAAAGCTACAGGTGATACGGAGTTCCTTCATTTCTTCCAGAGGCCAAATGTGTTGTGGTCCACCAACATCAGAGCTCACAAATGTTAAAACAATAAAACATCTTCCTGGATACATCTTTTCATTTCTTTTTTCTGCACATACACTGTTAGGAATGGTTGAATATGCAGACAGACTCATAATTAATGTTTATATTAAATTAGAACTTATCTTTTTCATTAATTCTAATTCACAAGGAGCTAAATAGATCATCTACTAAATTTAGAATCAATAAATATGGATCCCTCAGGTAAAAGCAAACTTTTTTTGATAAAGGATGAGTCAGTGAGATGCTGACTAACTATATTGAACTTTTAAGCTAATACTCAATTCTTTTTGTATTTGAAAATGAGTTTATTGTGATTTTTCTAGCGTATAAAAATTATACCTTCTGATGTACTATATAACTGATATATGTGACATACATGTTGTTATCTGTATCCTATCTCTTTTTTTTTTAAGATTTATTTTTATTGTATTTGACAGAAAGAGAGAGAGAGACAGAGACAGAGAGAAGGGGGAGGGCCCAGAACAGTCTCCATCGTTGCACATTATTGGTTTTTTCACATAGTTTCATTCCACAGGTGGGTGCTGGGCTGCACAGGGCAGAAACTGGGCTAGGGTCTCACCCTGGTGAGAACCAAACTGGGGGCACTCCCCATTCAGCATATGGGTCCACACGGGCTGGGGCCAGGATTTGATCCTTGGTCCCTGGGGCTGCAAGTGAGCGCTTAACCCACTGAGCCATCCCAGCTTCCCCTCCTATCTCTCTTATTGGAATATAAGCTTCACCAAGGCTGTAACCCTCGTATGCTATGACCACTGACAGAGCAAAGTATAAAGAATGGTGCTTGTCACACAGGAAGTGCAGAATATATATAAAATAAATGGATAATTCAAAAAACCTCTAAAATGGACAATTACTTTCTTACTCTAGGGCAGGGGTTCCCAACCTTTTTATACCCTAGGGCGCATTCTAAAATATTGGTAGGGCGGTGGGCACCAGCTATTTCTAAGGATATTTATTATTGAACAAGAATAAAAAATAATAAACAAAAATAATTTTAAAATAATAAATTCATTGTACAAATTATATACACACAAAGAAACATATATACAAAATGTAATACAAAGTAAATAAAAAACACACGTATAATAAAATCATTTAAAAAAACATAAAAGAAAACATAAAAAAAAACCAATCTGTCAGTGTGATCTTTGGCATTGCATTTCATTGGCCAGTGCCTCGTAATTAGGAGAGTATGACGACAACCCTGTTAGCAATTATTAAGATGCTCACCGGTAAGTTGAGATCTATATTGTGATTTTATTATATTCATGTTTGAAAACAAAGATTCGCATAAATACGTTGACCCAAAAAACGATTTGATTTTATATACTGCTTTTTTTAAAAATGGGAACCTTTCTTTGTCGACTATGTTCCATAAGCCCTCTGATATTAAGGATTTTAGCAAAATATCGTTCTTAAGGTTCAAAATTTCTAACTCTAGTTCTTCTGCTTTCCCCTGAACATACAGGGGAATACATGCAATACATGCGGCTAGTTCTATTACATTTATTTGGCAAGTAAAAGGATAGATACAGAAGGAGACAATTGGCTCGATATTTGTAAACTGCAGAAATCTCTCTTCAAACTGTTTTTGAAGCACTTGCAGGGTCTCAATAAATAATGACACGTTTAATTCATTGTTACCTAGCATTTTCCTCATATATGGGAAGTGCACGAGAGACTTGATATGCAGATGTGATATCAACAAAGTCCACTTTGCCGTCAATGTGTTTACAGAGCTTATCATTTCAGCTATATTTTTGTCTTTTCCCTGCAACTCCAAATTGAAAGGATCTAACTTTTCCATGGTGTCAGCAAGAAAACCCAAATCCACCAGCCAGCAAGAGTCTGTTAGTTCATCATAATTTTCATTTTTATCATGTATAAATGTTTTTATTCAATTAAGTTCACAAATTTTGTAAGAACTTTACCTTTACTGAGCCAATGTACTTCACTATGCAGGATGAGATCATGTTCTTTATCTTCAGTATCTTCTAACAGGGCCTTGAAAAGCCGATGTTGCAATGGAGCTGCTCGAATAGAGTTGATTATCTTTGTGACTATTTTCATAACATGTTCAAAGGGCAGTATTTTACAACACAAAGCTTCCTGATGGATAATACGGTAGCAGGACATAAAGTTTGAAAATGATTCATCTTTCCTGCAAAGGGCAATAAATCCTTTGTTTTTACCAACCATTGCTGGTGCCCCATCGGTAGTTATCGCAGACAACTTACGCAAAGGCATGTTTATCGACCTGGCGTATGTTCTGAAAGTTTTATAAATATCCTCACCTCTCGTCTGTCCTTTCATTGGCAATATTTGCAACAGCTCCTCTTTTACTGTGAAGTTACTAAATACCATTCTTACCATAACTGCCAACTGTGCAGTGTCTGATATATCCGTTGACTCGTCAAATTGCAGAGAGAAGCAGTCACATATTTCCAAGTCAGTCTTTAACTGAGTTTGCAAGTCTTTTGAAATTGCGTGTATTCTTCTTGTGACTGTCTTATTTGATAACTGTAGGTCTTGTATCGCCAACATAATCTCACACTTGTTAGAATATTCCTCAAACAAACAATTGCAGCAGTCAGAAATGCTTCTTTTAACAATTCACCATCCTGGAAAGGTTTTTTCTTCTTTGCGAGCATGTGAGAAATTTTGAAAGAAGCAATGGTTGCCTTTTTAGATTTTTCTACATATCTAGTGAAAACAGTCTGTTGAGTAGTTAAACTTCATTTTAGTTGATTTATTGTTTTCTTTCTTACTTCAGATTTAAGTGGATAATTCGTATCAAAAGTGGTATGACTTGTCTGAAAGTGACGTTCAACATTATGTTTTTTCGGCACTGCAATACTACTGCCACACAACAGGCAAACGCATTTACCTTTTAAATGAATAAAACAATATGATTCCTCCCAGTCTGTGTTAAAATTATAGGTTCGTTTTCTCTTGTTTGGTCCACTCATTTTAGGACTAAGAAAATAAAAATAAACATAGTTATAGAACTACAATATCATATCAAATTGCCACCATAATAATAGATTACCTACCTCGCTTTTAGTTCATTGAAAATAGAATCTATCAAAATACTGTGGTCCTAGCTAACCGTCACGACCCGATCAGTCCAGCAACCGCAATCCAAATGGCAACTTTGCGTCTCCCGGTTGGGGGGAGGAGAGTGTAAAGAGCGCAGCGGCTAAACAAGACGCGACATGCACAAAGGCGAAAGCTAGGGAAAAACTTATACATATGATATCGCACACATACCAACGAATATAATAAACCTGTGTAGATGCTCAAACAATATTTTAAAATTCTAACAAATGTATACAAATAAATTATAGTTTTACTTAGTGTTTATGAAAAACTTCTGATGCAGTCAAATAATGGCGGGCGCACACAAATCGGGCCGCGGGCGCCATGGCGCCCGCAGGCACAGGGTTGGGAATCCCTGCTCTAGGGTTTAGTATTCTTGTACATATTACAGATAACACATATACTGTGTTTGGTGCATGGCAGGCTACTGAATTGTGTGAGGCATTCTTCCTATAAATAAAAGCATTCAAAAACAAAACAAGGGTCGGCTTTAGCTCAAGCGGTTACTTCGTCATGGCATACTACCAAAAACAAAACACAAAACCAGAATTGCTGACCTTATATATTTTTAAGATTTATTTTATTGCTTGAGAGAAGGTGTGTGTGTGTGAGAGAGAGAGAGAGAGAAGGGTGGAGGGCCTAGAACAGTCTCCATAGTTGTGCATCATTCGTTGTGACATAGTTTCATTCACCAGCTGGATGTGAAACTGCATGGGGCAGGAACAGAACCCGGTGCCTCCCTCATGGGAGGTGAAAAATCTTTTCTGCTGAGCCAACCTTACCAGTTGCAATGCAGTTCAGCATATGTGTTTGCACCGGCTGGGGCTGAGGCCGGCTTTCACACTCTGAATCTCACAATTGCATAGTGAACGCTCAACCACTGAGCTCTCCTGGCATTCCTGACCTAATATTAGTCGCTGGGTTTCACGATGAATGACTAATAAAATCCTTGTGAATTGGATAAAGCCCTTGTCTTGGCAAAATATAAAGATAACTCTTCTTAACATGCTGTTTATACAATTAGAAAAAAATAGGGGATAGAAGCTAAAAACAGAAATCCCAAATAATATCATAAATTTCAAATCATCAGGGAAAGGTATAGCATGTTTCCAATTGAAAAATACTATCACTCCTCCTATTCTGAATTCTGCAACATCATATACGTTGAGTAAGATAAATAAGAATTCAAATAGTACGTATATATCTAAATATATAACTAATGTCTAGGATTACTGTACCATTATGTTTATTTTAGAGCTATTTCTACATAGACCAACATGTCATCTGCAAAGACATTCATTTTTTTCCCTCCCCATATTTATATCTTTTGGTTTTTTTAATTATCAAATTGCACTAAGACTTACAGTATGATGTTGAGTCGGAGTAGGGATAGAGGACATCCTTACATATTTTCCATTCTTAAGTGATTATCATTTAATCATATAGTTTCTCACAATTAAGCATGATGAGAGCTGTAAATTATTTGTATATTTAAAGAAAAATCAAGTTGGGGACGTTTCTGCTATTCCTGGTTTTCTGAGAGTTTTTCTTTTATCATTAATGATGGTTGGATTTTGTTAAATGCTTTCTTTCCATCAAGTTAATATAATTATAACATTTTCCCTCTTTATGCGGTTGATGGCGGATTATGCTATAAGTGATTTTCAAAACTGAATAAGCCTTGCATACTTGGGATAAATCTCATTTTATCAAGATGTATAAATTTCTTCTTACATTTTTTAGTTTTATTTGTTATATTTGTTGTGTGTTTGTGCAGAAATTATTCTATAGCAATAACCAGTAGAATATACTTTTGTTGCTATTATAAAAAGTACAAAATATTAAATAATTATCTTTAGTTAGTGCTATTCTACAAATAAACTCGCCTTTTCTATATTGATGCCATATCCAGCTAAATTCCTAACTAAAAATGAATGTGAGCCTTTTATTTGTGAAAAATAATTGTGTTATAACTTCTCTTCTAATCTCTTAACTCTTATTCTTGTCTTATTTTATTGTACTTCATAAAATGCATTTTATGGTAACTATGCTGATCAGAATAATAATGTCATATTTATCTTGTTCTTAATAACAAAGGAATAGGGTTCAATAACTAAGGTCTTTGATGATAATTTATCTCCTCACCGCTGAAGTTATACAAATACCATGAATGTAGGTAAAGAGCTAAGGTCAAAAGTATAATAAGCCCACCATCATACTTCAGGGGAAAAACATTTAATAAAAGATATACAAGATAGCTAGTGAAGAAGGTTTCAAATTTTATTAAAGTCATTGCAGAAAACCTGGCTTATTTCTGTGTTTTTTACTGACCTGAGCACTGGTTCAAATTTGTCTAAATTAAATTTATGAGAATTCTGAGGTAAATAAATTTAGGATGATAAATCCAGAGCAAATTGTTATTTGCATTTTCCAAGAACCAAAGGGCAATGTCAATCTTGAATCACTTTTTTTTGGCCTGGATTTTTTTCTTTCAAGAGAACGAACCAGCAAATTCAACAAGTACAGTCATTGATTGCAAATTCTTGAAGGATTCTATAACTGTTTTCGATAAGAAGGTGAAGAAACTGGTTTCCTCATTGAGACCATGGCAGGAAGGCAGATTTTTGTTACACATCACCTCTCAATGACAGCACCGTACCCTGGGTGTCCCACATACAGGATAGTGATTTTTTCCAGCCCAAACTTACTTACGTGTAAAGCCTGATATTCTAATTCCCAACAGTTATATTCACAAAGGGTGATTTAGCATTTGTGTTGAACAAGTTCTTATTGCTATACTTTATACTTCAATGAAGCTTTAAAAAGGATGTCTCTGTGTTCTCTGACTTGTTTATAGGTGTTCTTTGCATCTACATCAAAAATACTTCTTGAGTTCTATCTATGTGTAGAATATAACAGGTAGTTTGGAATGACACACAGATAACAACTGTCCTATAGCTCACAATCTATTTTGTGTTACTTAATACATATGTCTGAAGAAATATTACAACGTCATATATCAAAAGGTGCATACAAAAAATAAAAGTATCTGAATAGCTCGTGCAAATACAGCAGAAAAAACATGAAGGTACAAAGTAGTAGAACACAATTAATGAGGGATAACTACCTATTGAAACAACAGATCAAATTTATTTTTAAAAAGGTAATATATATTGGCTGTTTTTAAAAAGTATATACATTAATTTTCAGAACCCTCAACTATTTTGGGGTTGTTAAAATACTGTTTTCCCAATACCTTGAGATAGAGTAAGGATGCCTGCTTGCTCACAGAAAAAGATTTGCCTCATTCCATTGATTTCTTATTATAGCACTTTGCTATATCTGTTTTTCTTTTTACCATTTGATCTCATTTGTGCAGCACTGTAATTATTTACTTCTGAAATTACTTCACATATAGGAACACAAAAATGATTGATTTAATACATGGAATTTGGCAACTGATTATATATAATGTTCCCAATTACTTGTAGTAGAGCTTTTATCTTATGAATTTTTCATGGGGATAAAAAAGTGCATAACTAATTAATTGATGACTTTTTTTTCATTTAAACAATGAATATGTTTATAATTTATAGATTAAGTTAATTGTTCTGGTTAACTGAAATTATAATACATTTCCAAATGTTATATAAACACATTGTTAAACCTATTAAAATCTATAAGTAAATCATATTAATTTATTTTGAACGACTATAATTATTTTTACCCGTGTCCTAATGAGGAAGATGACGGGATAGCTCAACAGTTGAATGCTTGCCTCACTTCCAGGTCCCCAGTTCCGTTCCCACCCTACACCGCCTGACATCCGTATGTGTGGAATGAAACCATGTCACAACAAATTATGTAAAACCATGGAGACTGCTCTGGGCCCTCCAGCCTTCTCTCTGTTTGTCTCTCACCTTCTCAAAATAAGAAATAAATAAATTATTAATAATAATAATTTTAAAAAGCATTCTAGTGAGATCGGAAATTTTCTGTTCTCTATGCCCGAAATATATGTATTTTTAAGACTAATGTGGAATTGTAAGCACTAGTCAATTGAAATCACAGTCCCTTTGGTCCAGGATTATAATTTAATATTTTCATTTAATTCATTCAAGAGACTTAAAATATATTTCAATTATTTTCAAATAACATTTTGGTAATTTATGGGAGGTATTAATTGGGAAGAATTAAAGGAAAAGAAAAGGAAGGAGGAAGAGGTAAAGGAAGAGGAAGGGAAGAAGAAAGATGCAGAGAAAACAAATTGCAGTGACCAGAGAGATATGCTAAATTCATAATAGAAGTTACTACTGCTTTTTAACAATATAAAATTTATGATTTATTCTTTTCTCAATGTACATGTTGCACTTATCACTTATACTTTGAAATAGTTTAAGATTTTAGGCATAACTCACTTCATTTAGAAGCTGGTAGACTGAACGAGTCAGTGTTTGAAATCCATATACACCTTGACTTATAAGCAATGTTTGCTCATAATTAGAGGAAGTTTAAGTTATGAATAATGCAATTAAATATCTAGTTGTTTACTGTTCCATTATGTTCTAGTAGTCTCCTAGGGATGTCATAGCAAATTACCTAAAACTGGAAGACTGCAAACAACAGAAATATATTCTCTCATGGTTCTGAAGGTCAAAAGTCTGAAATGGAGGTGCTGACAAAGTCATGCTCCCTCTGGAAAAAAATAAATGAGTCTCTGATTTAAAGCAACTTTGCAATCCAGTAGGGCAATTTCCAGTAGGTTTCAAGGACTAAGTATGATTCTCTGTGGCTTGATCATCCCCTGGGCCTCTGGAAGACCTATGGGCTCAGGCTCCGAGCTGTGTCAGCTCCTGACTCTGGCCTCTGGTTCGCACCTGCACTGTGAACACCCAGAAATCATTTTGTTTTCCTTTTTTCCTTGAAAAGTAGTGCATGTTTGTAGCTGAGTATTTATTGCCTATGGAATCCCAGAAGTCTTGACAGTTTTCCTTCATTGTGCCCTGTCTCTGCCCCCATCAGTCTAAACTGGAAGTGTGTCTGTTGATACAGCATTCTCAAAAGCCCTGTTGGTCTTCTGTGAATGTCAAGGGGATCAATGCTATTTCTACACAGTAGAGTTCTCAACAGATTCTCCCTGGATAATCCCATCTCTATTCCTGATTTCCCCTGAGATGGTCAGCTGGATCCATGAAACACAAGGCTACTCTCTTTCACATAAGATTGTCCAGCCACACCTTGACCCTGTTTCTAGAGTACACAACGGAGAAAGGCTGTTTCTCAAATCACCAAGTGTTTGTTCCTTTATGCTTAACAGTTCTTCCTCATTTTTTTTTTCCCATTCCTCTCTCATGTTACCATAAGCATCAAGAAGACACCAGGCTGCATCTTCCTTACTGCTTGGACTTGCCTTAACTCACTAGCTAAGTTCATTGTTTACAAGTTCTACTTTATGCAGAACACAATTTATACACATAGCCCAAAGTTTTGCTACTTTATAACAAGGACCACCTGCTCTCCAGTGTCCAATAGCATGACAAAGAAGTCCTCATTGTTTCCTCTAATTTCGTATTTCCACCAGCATTCTGTTCCTGACAATTTGTGTGTTCTTTAAGATAGCAGAAGCCTTCTCTGCCATCCTCTTCACTTCTTTCTGAGTCCAACAAAATCACCTTTAACATGCTTATTTCTCTTTAAGGCAGCATTGGCTTTTTTTCATCATGTTCACCAAACCTCTTCCAGCTTCTGCTTATTATCCAATTCCAAGGCCATATACATAAAGTCAACTGATTGTAGATTTTAATTATATCTAAAAAGTCCCTTCACAGCAATACCTACATTAGTCTTTGATTAAATAACTGGATACTATAGGTAATCTAGCCAATCTGACACATAAAATTAACCATTGTGTTGACCATGTCATAAAATGAAATATGTGTTCTTCTATTGTGAAATCTTATCCCTTAGCTAACAGATAAATTTCTTCTAGGAAAGAAGTGACATTAACTATGACCCTGTCTCCATCAACCCACTTTCATGCCTTCAGCAAAAATATCCTTTCCTATCCCATTTCTACTCTCTCTGATGTACTCCTTTTATTCAAAGGAAACATGATTTTTAACCAGTACTACCTACATAAGTGACTAATAAATTAAAGATGGTCACTATTTACAACCAATTTTAATCATAAAATGAGAAATTACCAAAAAATGCTCCTAATTACAAAAAAGAGAAATATTCTTAAGAATACTTAAGAGGAAATGTGACTTCCTAGGATAAGGTATTTTGAGAGCATATATTAAGTAGAAAGGGTAGAAAATAAAGAAGTATAGGGAGGGTACATAAAGTATATATAATCAATATATTTAAACACAAGAGAACCTGGAGAGACACTGAAATTCACAGTAAGTTTTAGTGAGACTGTTGGGAAATGAGACAATATAAGAGTAAATCCTATTGAGATAAAAGCACCATAAATGCTAGACAGAAAAGCAGCAGTTTTCTAACAGAGTATACCAGTAATTTCAGTATAGAGGTAGAAAATGATTAGACAGGGTACTTGTAGTAAATTTTAGGACGAGTGAACCAGCTGGGAAGGAACAATAGGAAGTTAATGGAAACTTGAAAGAGAGAAACACAAAATAAGTGAACAAAAAGAATCAGATAAGGAAAGATTCCTGAAGTCATTATAGTATTTACCTAGGAATCAATATAAAGCATTTTGAGCTGCAGCCCCCAAGGAGATTCATGTGACCAAATTGGCCATTTTTGTGACCTGCCTGTCAACATTAGCCAGTTATAAAGAGAAAATTGTCAAATCTGTTTCTGAAAGTTTATCTGATGGAGATTTATTGTTAGGGCAAAGCCCACAATGACACACATTAATCCATAAGCATAATTTTACACTGAAATGAAAATAGAGTGTATCTGTAATCATTGAGTCCATTATTACAGGTGACAATTATTGAATTAAACACCCCATGCTCAACAACAATATGAAAGACTTACTAGTAATATCCAAACATTTCATTCAGCCCAACCCAGTCTGTTCATAGAGTTGGGAATTGGTATTAATATGTCCTGAACTTGTAATATATCATCATACTTATCACATCAAGAGCAATAGGCATAATAATCTCAGTTGAGAAACTTTTTTGCATACCTGGAATTCCATATTTAAAAGAACTTGTCCTTAGCATATGTATTAGTCTAGGTGTCTGAACCTGTTTTTTCAGTTATGGAGACTGCATGTCCAAGGTCCAGCTGCTAGCAGGTTTGTTTCTGGTGAGGGCTCTCTTCCCGGCTGGCACACAACAGCTTTCTTGCTGTGTCCTCCCACAACCTGGCCTCTGCATACATGCACTCCTGGTGTCCATGCCTTTTAAGGACATTGGTCCTATGGACTAGGGCCCCATGCTTATGACCTCACTTAACCTTAACGGCCTCCTTAAAAGCCTTATCTCCAAATATAGTCAGTCTTGTTGGAGGTTAGGACTTCAACATATTAATGGGGAAGAGGGATGAGAGAGATACAATTCAATCCATAACAAGATGAATAGCATAAAACAATAGTAATATTTTTTTTTTACCTTAATGGCATGACTGTTTAGTTGTGATAATAAAGCTCTTTACATTAGCAACAAAATTAGTCTCTTGCTGGCAGTCAACATTAACAACCGGGTGTCCCCAGCAAATGGATCCATTTCTTCTAAAGTCTTCCCATAAGTCCAATGCATTAAGCAAGCCTCCCTCTAATATAAATATTATGCAAAAAAAAAAAAATTCATACTAAATGAGATTATACTCTAGCTGCAAGAATTGTCATCACCAAAATGATTTTAAAAATCTAAGCATATTTTCAGCATATAAGAAAATTCCAACAGAATAACTTTTCTATCTTATACTCAAGCTGATAATCCTTTTGTTTAACATTTTGCAAAGATGTCCATTTAATTACAAGGAATTATATGTTTAATTATCTTGGCATAATAATTCACGAGAATAAAAATAGCAGGAAGAGCTTTTGGTAATATTCAGAGTCCTGTCTCTACCATAATTCTTTCTTCTATTTCTGGAATTGAGAGAACCTTTGATTGTGCACACATAACTATGCCAATGACATTTCATGGCTTCAGTGGGGTTTTCTAATGTTTGCCTGAAGAAATTTAGGACTGCGGCATGCATTACCTCAGAGGTACAATTAAATTTGTGCATTCCTTCAATGGGGATGTCCAGCAGTCTGATAGGGTGTGTGGGATAAATGGTTCTAGAAGCAAGAAAAAGGCTGCAAAATTGCCTGAAGGCATTAAGTATTATCATTTTCAGAAGGCTCTCCTGAAACTAAAGCTATCACCACTATATGACAATGATCAACACTTTCCTACTTTTCTTTTCCATATTTTTAATCTATACCAGAGAAGTAATAATAAATATTTCTTAGAGCTGTGGAGCTCAGGGGAAAATCTGCTGGGAGTTCATTTTTGGAGCATCTCAGCATTGTTTTCCTTGGCATTAAGAATGCAAAAATCATTCTACAGGATAAACTATTAAGGATGCACATATATTCTCATATTAATGCTGGATTGTTCATTATAATATCCTCTAAAATATACTTATTATGTGTAATTTAAATTCTGCAACTTTCCTCTCTACTAGATCAATGCCATTGGGTGCAGAGCCCTGTGGATGGCACCTGTTACAAATTATTTTTTCTTCAAATAAACTGGGGTCTTAGTATATTCCAGGTCTCCAGTCTCCTGAACATAGCTGTGTACACATCTTTCACAAAAGTGTTGGAGTGTCTTTGTATACAAGGAAACAATATCTATGTTACTATTCTAAGATGAGAAGACTCCTATTAGAAGTCCCTAATGATGTTGTACAAACCAGAGAAAAAAATCTTTCATGACTTGTAAAAGGACACTATGGCTAAACTGCGTATGTATTAGAATTTGATACCAGAACATAAGATTTTCTTGGGGAAGCCAGGGTGACTCAGCAGGTTAAGCACTTGCTTTGCAGCCCAGGGGACCAAGGATTGAATCCTGGACCCAGCCCATGCAGACCGATATACTGAACTGGCTGGGGTGTGATTCCCATGAAGGAGGCCTCCAGTTTGGTACCTGCCCCCACCCCCGGCCCCCAGTTCAGCTCCTGGCTCAATGGGGCACACCTCCCATGTGGGATGCCCCCAGCCTAGTTCCTGCCCTGCACAGCCCCTGCCCACCTGTGTAGAATAAAACCAAATTGAAAAACTGATGGTGTACAATTATGGAGACTGCTCTGGGCCCTCCCCCTTCTCTGTGCCTCTGTCAAAAACAATAAAAATAAAAATCTTTAAAAAAAGTTCTGATATCAGGGTCTAGTGACTTATTTCTATCTAAGGTCATAAAAAGAGTGCAGGACAGGTATGAGAACTAAGGCAATTTCTATTTTATCCCTACATCCTAATGATCTGAATTAGATTTTAAAATATCTCAGTAATTGAAGTCTCATTACTGGGCATATTCAGATTAAAGAAGTTCTGCTCTTCAGGTGCCTTTGACAGCAGTTTACAACATGGACCTTGGGTTTGGCAGCCACCAAAAGTAGGAAAATCATTTTCTTGGAGAAATATTCGGTGATAAAATCAGATGATAAATCCTAGTATATTGATTGATTTCTAAAGTATATTTATTTATCAACCATAATTATTTAGCATCTGGCAGTATTCTCGTTACTGGAGATACAGAATAAAGCAGGTAAAGCCCTGCCTTCACACAGCTTAGATTCCAGCAAGAGGCATAATGTTAAATAAACATATTACATGTATTGGGAAATTTTTTTGAAAGAAAACTTCTCCTAAGCCAGAAAAACAGAAGAGAAAGAAAACAATTTTGTTACTGAATAAGCGTTAAACCAGAACATGTTAAGTAACATAGTAATCCATTAAAACATTGCAAACGCAGAACAAAATCTTGCCCTTTTATAGAACAAGCAGATACACCCCATTACAATAAGTGGACCTCAGGTAAATCACACAGAGATCATTCTAAATTCATTTCATAATAGGGACAGTTATCTAAGTTTGCCAATTGCCTTTATCCAAAGAAAAAAACAGATTTTTCATATCTATAACAAGAGGTAGCTCCGCAACTTGAAGGGGAGTAGGCACTGCCTAAGATAAGCTCCTACATTTCCAAAGAAGCTGGGAGACAGGGTCACTGTCTTCCTTGATTACATACCAGACATGGCCCCCAAGTCCTTGAGAAAAAACTACTGAGTCATAAAGCTGGAAAGAGGCTATTGTGCTTTTTATCAATTTATATACATTCCAAAGACGTGAAAGAACTTAAAATTACACGTTTTCTAAAGTAACTAAGGAAAGAAGAAAGTCTTTTATTTGAAATAGGGAGAATTGTTTGTTTTTTAGTTTGTGTTTTGTTTGTTTTGTATTTGACCTTACAATCTCCTGTCATTTTCTGGAGTAAATGACAAATATTTAGCTTTCTCCCTTTCTAGGGAAGATTGTGGGGTTAAGAAAGAAATAGTTCTGCCCCAAGAGCAGTTTTATCAATGCTATCTATATCGTAACAGTGTCTTGGAAATGAAAGAAAAGTATGGCCTGTTCAGGTACTGAATCTCTTTTGATCTCTCTTTTGATGGAGAGAAATGCATTGGCTAGGGTACAGTGATGATGTCCAAAGTCAGAAAAAAGGAAATAAGAAACACTACCATCTATTTTTCACTGGAATTTCCAGTTGCTGTTTCTAATCATAGCAATTAATTAGTGATACCAGCTAAATAAGAATATGGTGAATATGAATTTCAGTCCATCTGGTAAAATAATTTTCAAGTCTTAGAATTCATTTAGACTCTAAATTTTAGAGAATTAAAGTCTCCTATTATTTATCAAACGACCATGCTCCAAATGTCTTTGGTTATGGGGAAGTACACTTAGGAAAATGAAAAGGGAACTAATTGTGAGATAAAATGCATGGTAAAAATAGCTATCTTCCTCATCTTTCTTTTTTTTCTTTTTAAAAAGATTTATTGTTGTGACAGAGAGAGACAGAAACAGAGAGAAGGGGAGGGCCCAGAGCAGTGTCCATAGTTGTGTGTTATTGGTTTTCGACATGGTTTCATTCCACACAGGTGGGTAGGGGCCACGCAGGGTGGGAACTGGGCTGGGGGCCTCTTGCGTGGAAAGCTCACCCCAGTTCAGCCTATGAGTCTGCACGGGCCAGGACTAGGATTCTATCCTCAGTCCCCGGGGCTGCAAAGCAAGTGCTTAACTGCTGAGCCATCCTGGCTTCCCCCATCTTTCTCATCTTAATTAAAAGTTTATTACCCAAATTAATCAAAACAGTTTGCCACACTATTTAGTACTGTACTATTTGGGTATTGGAAAGTCTACAGAATTTTCTTTAATTTTCAGCACAACTCAACTCACCTGCTACCTCTTAGCTCACCTCTTACCATCCATGCTCTATACCTTTAATTCCCTCTACTGAAGCCATACCAACCCATTCCTGTAATTCAGTAGTAACTCTTCTGACTCTGAGCCTTTGTACTGCTCTCTGCATGAAAGAGTCAACCCCACCACCCCAAGATATCCATTCAAAGACCTCAAAATCACGAAGAATACATTGAGTCACCCCTCTTTTGTAACCCACTTTTTCAAACCCTCTTCTAGTCACTAATGTTATGCAATTTCTCCAGTTGATCTGAACTGGTCTTCTTCTCCTTCTCACATTATTACATATTTTTATTTTCCTAAACTGTTGTGTACATAGTTATCCCATATCATTAGAGATCCCTCCGATCTTTTACTGTCATGAGCTATGTATAAGTCTCTACTACAACAATTAAAGGCCATTGATGGTAAAGACTGTTCTGTCTCTCTTTAACCCTATAAGTTTATAGGCTAACAAATTGCATATACCAAATAACATGTACCAAATAATTAGTTGATAAATATCATACATATATATTAAATCCATAATTTTATATAAGGTTGGATTATTTCACAATAAAGCAACTTTTTAAGAATAAATATTACTGAATGAATTTATCCACTTTCCCAGGAAATACTGGAATTTGGATGATGAAATTTATTGCCCTATCCCCAAAATGAATTGGGCTTGCAGACCACGACTTACATTTGAAAACACAGAGGTATTCAGATTCTCATTATGAAACACTGTGCAAGCAGCATACACCTCTGTTTTCTAATGATAATTGATCTCCTATTGTGCTTCTAAATAAAGGGCCCTTCTGAAGTAGAGTCGATTTTCCATACACTGTCTTTTCTTGTTTGAGATTACTCTGTAATCCTGCAGGATTTGTTGCTGATGGTACTGTGTTCTTCCTGTTTCTACCTTTGGACACTGACACAGCAACATTCACTCAGTGGAAAAAAAGAGGTAGATCAAAAGGCATTCAATAGCTGAAAAGGCAATATTTTTCTTTCAATTACAAGGTGCTGTTACAATACAGGTAATGCTGATAAAAACCGTTTCGAGTGCCAAATGTTTTTTCTTAACCCCAAAGTTTTCTCTAAGAAGAAAGAAATCAATCTTTTGCTTACTACAGGAAAAAAAAAAAGTAAAATAAATGGAAAAATGATTCATTATTTTTAAACTCCATACATGGTATCTCAGAAACAATTGAAAAATAAATAATTTTCAATTTTAAAAATATGAATCATCATCTTCAATTTATTCACTATTAAAAAAAAATCCCCTAAGAATGGATCACTTTATGTAAGAAACATATCAATAAAAATATTTTTAAAACTTATATATCATGTTATATCTGGACTGTTTAATATATAGTAGGTTGAGGGATATTTTCACTATGCAAATTAAAAATTATAAATTGGGTTATGGGTTCATTACTAAAATCACACAAGTCTCTTTGGATTATTTTTTCTGATCAGATGTTGTTATATGACAGTTATATTACCACCACCACCACCCCCAATTAAATAGATAAATGGAATTGGAAAACTCGGTTTTTAAATTTAGTGATTTTAGTTATTCAAATATTCTGTAAATATTGTGCATTGGAAACAGTTTTAAGTCTAGCAGAGAAGACCTGGCTGTTACCTGATTATTAAATATAGGTCTGTTTGTTTGTTTGTTTGTTTGTTTCTTAGTGATGTTTCATGAGATTGTATCCACTCCTACATCCCATGGAAATAGGACTCTGTAGCAGAAGAGTCAGGGGCCTATCTAGTCACTGACTTAATTGACCTGTGGCCAAACAGCCATTCTCTCTGAGATTCATAGAGTGTTTTTTATCAGTTAAATAAACATGAAAATATGTGTAATTGTAAAGTACAATTAAATATAACCATTTGTTTTCAGTCTCTCCTTCAAACTAGAGAAGATTATAATCACTCTCCAAAACCTCTTAGATTCTGTCTTTAAATCTAGTTTCAGTTTAAAGGAAAAAGTGATTAAAGGGGCTCCCACCACCAGATTCAAAAGGAATTTCTTCTCCACAACACAGAGAGGCCTAGAAGAGAATGTGTTATTTAGAATTTTTAGTGCAGACAGGATTGATGAATGCAATCGAATTAGATTTTGTCATGTGGGATTCATTTTTATCAGGCATGGACTTCTGTGTATACTCAGTGCCCTATCAGACGTTACATGACATGTCTTGTGAATGTTGGGATGTCAGACTGACAACCTATATTTGCACAAATGGGTTGTCTTAGTTCCTGTGGGTGCTATAACACAATACAGCAGACTGGGTAGCTTACAAAGAACGAAAACGTATTGCTCAGAGTTTTGAAGGATGGA
The DNA here is from genome assembly GCA_004027555.1 of Craseonycteris thonglongyai. NCBI lineage: Eukaryota > Metazoa > Chordata > Mammalia > Chiroptera > Craseonycteridae > Craseonycteris > Craseonycteris thonglongyai. The sequence continues at coordinate 13,283 of PVKE010013378.1, read as the reverse complement.
ACTTGAAGAGCAGGGTGCCAGCCTGGCTGGGCAAGGGCCCTCCTTGGGGGCTCAAACTTCTCATTGTATGCTCACATGGTACAAGAATCTAGAGATTCCTTTGGAGCCTCTTTAATAGGCAGGAATCCCAATGAGGAGGGTTCCACACTCATAGCTGAGCACCTCCCAAGAGCCTCACATCCTCATATAACCACCTTCGAAACTTAGAATTTTAACCTGAATTTTGAGGGAGATCCAAACATTCAGACCATAGCATAGGTATGAAGCAAAACCAACAAAAATCATAAAGAAATTCAATCAGATAATGGCAAACAAAAAGAATACATATTCTGGTCTCTTGCATTACCACTTAAACTGCTGGTGAAATATATTCTGTTGGCTGCAGCTTTAGGAATCTATGCATAATTGTGTCATAGAGAAATCTGCATTCTATTAGTTCATGATGAGAATGGAAAAATAGTCAGACACACACAAGCTCATGACTTATGGGAACTACTTTCAAATTAAAAAAAAAAAAGAAAAAGATCTATGCATGGTACCCTAATGCAAGGTACCCTAATGCAAGGTAACATCTGTGACACTTAATTAGAATGAGATAATGAAATAACATGGACAGACTAATTTGAATTAGATTGTAGGGTGCACCACTGAGCATAGTCTGTCTTATTACATTTCCCATAAAGCCTTACTGAAGGATTGCTTTGTACTAGTAAAAGTGAGTTCAATACCAATGCCATGCCTCTACCTAACCCATTAGAAACAAAATGCTTGCTATATTTTTTCCTTCAATTATGTACTCCAAATTCAACATACGATATGATAATCTGGATTTTTTAAAACATGGGTGCTAATGTCTGAACGCTGTTAGGCTTACAAAGCAAAACATCAGAGTTAATATAAGTCAGAATGATTCACTTCTTAGAAGGCCAAGTGCTCTGTTGTTCATTTGCAGAAAATGGAGATGGGCAGTTTCATTACTTACCTTAGAAATTCCCTTCCTTTTGTCACTGTTAGATCTGAATTATACTTCCTTTTCCGCTAAAGAAGGTACAGTAAGACTTCTTATAGACAGATAATTACTACAGTATGTGGGCAAGAACTGACCTACTTTCTTGTTTTCTCTCAGAAAAATACTGTTCATTTCTTTAATTTATTCTGGCCTCTGGCTTGAAGATACATTAAAGACATATTTACACAGATTTGTATTCACAGGACTTTCTTCTCCAAAACGTCAGCAAATCTCTCTTAGTGAAAGATACTTCCTGATCAAAAATTGGAGAATTTTATAAATATTCCTGAGACAAAGACCACAGACAGGTTAGCAAGTAAATCTGGGGCATGTGCTACTATTACTTCATGTTCAGCCAGAATGGCAGTTAGTTACTTATTGAATCAAAAATAGAAATTACATTTATTACTTTAGCATGTAGCTTACTCAACTTCAATCACTTTACCTGATTAATGAAAGAATTATTTAACTATCTGTAACGCATGTGTAAGTAAAAGAACAGAACAGATTCAGAATCTCATAACATCCCAAATAAATGGACAATTATTTTGTATCATACATTTAAATCCCCATCAACATTTTTTTCCCTAAAATTAAGGCAATCATTAAATAATAATAAAACATGTACCAAAAAGAATGTAGCTCAGTAATACATGGCTATAATGGAATTTGTACAAGACTGAATGATAAAGTAAACCTAATCTATTTTATAAGCCATAAATCATAATCTAACTTTTCTTCAATAATAAAAACATAGAATTAAGAAAAGATCTTCATAAAGTTCTAATTTCAGAGACTAGTAATGCATGTTTGAATATTTTAGGGTAATTTAAATAATAATTTTAAAGCAATATGAAGCCCTCCAACATTTTGAAAATATTTACATATTCTGTTTTATAACTGCTTAAATTTTTTGATAATGTGTATGCTATATAACTACACACATATTCAATATTAGCTACATAGCTATATAGTATACATAATATATAGTTGAATCCTACAATGTCTAAAACACACTAGATATTCAGTGTTTAAAGAAAATTTATGGGAAAGCCGGGACGGCTCAGCGGGTTGAGCGCTCGCTTTGAGGCCACAAGGACCGAGGATCGAATCCCGGCTCCGGCCCAGGCAGGACCCACATGCTGAACTGGGGAGTTCCCACAGTTCGGTTCTCTAGCTGTCTCTGTCTCTGTCTCTCTATCTGTCAAAAGTAAAATAGAAATAAATATGCACTGAAGATAAAATAATTACTCTCTATAAATATAAAAAGATATAAAAAAAAAAAAAAGAAAATTTATTACAGTGAAATCAATTGAAACATTAATTTTTTGCACACAAAGTCTTTCAAAGAGTAAAAGCAACTGGATATTTAAACACAATGGATATTTTAGTTTATATGGAAATATCTGGAACCTTTATTTACAGCTGAATAGAAAATAAAACCATAGGCAATATGATATACAGTGACCTCACTGAAACAATTACTATTATATTTTCACGAGTAGTGTTTGCTTTCTAATAATAAACATCTATGAAGTAAAAAAAATATATTAATTGAAAAGTTTACTTAAATAAACACAATATGAAGTAATACAAATTGGTAGTTACAAAATAGTCATGGGGATATAAAGTATGGCATAGAGAATATGGTCAAAAATTTTGCATCAACTATGAAGAGTGCCATGTGTATACTAGACTATTCGGGGGGATCACTGCATAAATTATATAAATATCTAACCATTACACTGTGTATCTGAAACTAACATAAAATAATAGTGAATGGCAACAGTAACTGAAAAAATTTTTTTGTAAAAGAAACAATATGGAGAATATGTCCTACATTAAAAAAATTAAAAATCAGGTAGACACATGAGTAGACATATTGCATCATATTATGTAATATTGCTAAAAGTATTAAAAAACTGAAATAGAGAAAGATTAAATGAAGTACAGAAGGAAAAATGACAGTGTGGATTTTCTAAGGAATGCTTCAAACCAGAGAGTTTACGAGAACGTAGTTATAATTAATCAGATAAAGAATTAATGTTTTAAATTCAAAGAACTGTAAAATTCTAAAAAATATTTCAAGGTTTTTTTTAAATTTTACATCAAAAACCTAAAGCAGAATCTAGTATATTTTGAAATTAAAATGACAGAATAACAAATAATCAAGGGTACCTCAATTTGGCTTTGATCAAAGATATTTCTGATCACCTGACTTTGTTTGAAAAAAATTTGAAAAGTGAGACCTTCAATAACAAATAATCATACATAGAATGCCATTTTACTCATTACTATTTATATCAGAAAGATATATACTGTTGACTAGTCCATTTTATAGATCTTATATAATTTTTGTAACAGGAATATCATTTCCTTTGGATTAGATTCAGTGAGGACAGTGACACCATAGAATATAGGTACTTGAGGTCCTGTATCCCTCACTATGTATCCAGACATCCTTGGATATAGGAGTTATTTGGGAGTTGCTGGGCTGTAGAACAAGGAGTTGGCCTTCCCTGAAAGGCTGTTGTTGAGCTTCAGTACAGGGTTAAGCCTTCAAGTCTATGTACAGTAGTCCTTCCCCCACGTAGTAATCTTGGTGCTTCTGGGGTCACAAGCATCAGAATGCAAAACCAGTGTCCTGGAGCTGTCAGGCCTAATCTTAAAGCATTTTCATTACTAACTCAATGTAACTTTTGTTTTCTTCTCCTGATTCTCCTCTCTTGCTTGACTCTTTTTTCTTTCCCTCTAATTAATAAAGTGCAGATTATTTTGTTTGTTTATATCAAATAGAAATGTCTGACCTTCTGGCATAAGCTGTCCACATTGGAGTTTACTTCTTTTCATAGAGTTAAGAATGTACTTAAAATTAAAAACACAAAGCCTATATATATTAGAATTCAGGAAGCAAAATATTATGAGTTCCTTCATGGTGAATTAACTTTCCTCTCCTAAAAGAATGGAAGAAGGAGTTTCTGGTCACAGAAAAAAATTAAATTCTGGTGCAGAAAAAAATTAAAATCCATAAATTGAGTTATGGGCAAATCACCAAACCAGTTGATTTTTTTTTCTGGTCAAGATCCCTACCCAGTTACAATTTTATATTTAGATTGATCAGTCAACCCAAAGTAAAGGTAGCTATAAAACAAGAGGTAAACTATTCAAGGGAATTGATAAAAGAGTCCCAATTCTAGGTTATTAAACTAGACAATATATATTAAGCATTCAACATCATCTGGATTATTATTTAATAAAAATGCATGTGGAAAAACTGGTTGTAATGCAAACACAATATAGGTTAAAATAAAAACAAGAGAAAGATACAGGATCAGCTTTAATTAAAGTCATTTTCTGTGATGAAGGAAAAGAAACTAGATTTACTAAGAAAAGCACCATGGGGCAAAAAGATTTCCAATAATTGAGAAAGGAAAATAATAGATTCACTTTAATCAGTATTGAGAGAAAAGGAGGTTATAAATTGGGTTTTTAACCAGCACAGAAAGTAATTTTAGTAGCTAAAGCGTCTTAAAAGACAAAGGAAAATGATCAATGTGGAAATCTAAGAGAAAACAAATATGAGAGTTATTTAAGTAGTGTCTAGTGAAAACAAGGCAAACTGTGATATGTGAACCTGTAAACTAGATTTTGGTAACAGAGTAACTGCCATAACATTTATCATAAGATTTATAATACAACTGAAAAGGAAACCCTTTGATTAAAGGTAATTCTTTTTCTATGTCTCAGTTTCATCTAGTTTCCAACTGTAGGAAAACCTCATGTGAAAACAAAACTCTCCCCTTGTCTTTTTATTCTTCTCTGTTCCTGGTTTGCTTTTTAAAAATGGTTTTTAACTCCTCTTCACAACAACAACAACAAAAGATTCATTTCCATAAAAGCTTTGGAGAATTTTTTTAAAAATGCCACTAAAATAAATAATTTGTAGGCTCTTAAGACAATTCAAACTCATGAATTAATTTGAATAATCAAAATAAATCCATCAACTTTTAGATTCCACTCAGGATGTAGAGAACTAGAAAGAACATTACTCCTATCCTTACAAAACATCAAATATTTGGGCTAACTGCAAGTTCATGACCCTTCTTGAATTCATCAGAGCGCTGACGTTACAAGGCAACCAACCACTTGGAAAACTAAAGAGAAACCAGTTCCCACAGGGACAGGGGAAACACATGCGTTTCTTACCAGACACAGACTGAATCAGCTGGAAGAGTTAACGAGTTAGTAGACACTGAGTGTGGACTAGCAAGAGAGTGTGGAGCTCCTCGAGGGGACACAGAAGTAGGGACTTTATACCCTCTTGTAGGCTCTTTTCCACTGCCCCTGCTATATTACCACACACAAAAGATAGTAAGATAAAAAAGGAAGGACAAGTGACAGGAGGAGGAGATGAAGAAGACAAAGACAATGAAGAGGACAAATAGGAAGGAGACCGGGGAAAGCCCTCTTGATGCCTGACTGGGGGAGGGGAACAAGGGTATGTATAGAGGGGGACAGGAAACTCCACCTGAACTCTTTTTAAAAATCTCTACTAGGAAACTAAGACCTTAGTCTGTGGAAGGTCAGCCAGCAAATATCATTAATCTTAGGACACTGGAGAAAACCCATTGCAGATGGGATAATACAAAAGAAAAATCTAATTTAATAGAAATTACCCACACTGAAACATAAAGAGACAAAAGATTTAATGAAAACATAAGAGAACATCTAAGACCTGAGGAATAACATCAGATTATCTAACATACATGTATTGAAATCCCAGAAGAAAAAGAGAGAAAGAATATGGTGGAAGAAATATTTTAGGAAACAGTGGCTTACAATCTTTTAAATTAATAACAGACACAAAATACAGATTGAAAAGATCAAAGAATATGAAGAAAAATAAATACCAGTACAATAACAGTTGGGACTTGTAGTTTTAGCTCTGACATCTGGAGAGCTTGGAACTTGTCCCTTCCATTTTTACAGGAAGAAAGTACTGAAAGAACTGAAAATCAGTTTAAGTTCTCTTGGATACAACAGAGAACTAAGGTCATCCTGACACCTGAAAACACAGAAAAATCTAGAGTCACAATTGAGATTTACTTAACCTGGAGAAGAAGCAGCTGCAGCCACAAATTGGTAAAATAATTTAAATGGTAATTGTGTTGAATTGGGGAGGTCAAGCGTTTAGTCATGTAAGAGTGAAAAAATCTTGGAGGCATGTTCTTAGGGGTAAACTTAGTTTCTTAAGACTTCCAGGGGTTTTATCTCCAGGATCCCCATTAAGTTCTGCAGGTGAGGATTCAAGGAAGATCCCCTCATGGCTTTGACAGTAGGAAGAGTTATTTTTGTGAAATATGTTTCATTAAAAAAAAAAAAAAAGGTCTATTTTCCAGGGGAAAAGATTTTTATCAGAGACTAATCCAATTGTTTTCTTGTTCCCACTAAGGTATATGAGCAAACAGGAAGCTATACCATTGACAAATACTTGTAAAGGTCACAGCCCCATGTCATTTGCCCTCTATAAAACTGAGATTTAGTCATAATATACAGTAGACTCTCAATTATCTGTCACCCATGGGAATTGGTAGATGCTAGGGAAACATAAGTAGACTTTCTGTTAACCAGAACTCAAGTAACTGGCACTCTCAAGCAATAGGCAGAATCTCACAAAACCAGCTTGCTTGAGACTGTGGGTTGTTTGAGTTCCAGTTAACAGAGTCTACTGTATTACAGAATGCTTCCCTTCCTCCACACCCACTTAGAGGCCCAAACTTAGGAGACAAACCAAGACACTAGTGGAATTTGAAGCCTCTGCTATCTTTACCTAAGCAAACAATGATAGCCAACTTCTAGCCTGATTAATATTACTCTATACACCATATCTGGCTTTCAATTACGTTATAAAGCATATGAAAAGCCAAGGAAAAATGTAATCTAAACATGCAGAGCAAATATTAACATCCGACTCAGATACAACACAGATGTTGGGAATTTAAAGTAGCTGTGATTAAGGTTATGGGCTACAATGAGAAAAAATTAATCAACATAAGAAAATAGATGAGTTATATGGACAAACAGAAGCCCTAAGAATCAAAATAAAATGCTAGAAATAAAAACACTGGGATAGAAATGAATAAAGTCTTTGATGAGTTAATCAGTAGACGGCATGGCTAAACACAGGCTCTGTGAGCTTGAAAATGAATCAGTAGAAACTTCTCAAACTGAAATGCAAAAGCAAAACAAATTAAACACGCTCACTCATACACCAGAACAGAACAAACAAGAAATAAAAGACAATTTCAAAGGCATAACAATTGAAAATGTTATATTAAGTCATGATGGCCAAGACTTTCCAAAATTAATAAGACAGACATCAAACCAGATGTAAAAAGCTCAGAAAAATACCAATATTCAAAGTACTGAGAAAAATAACCACCAACTTAGAATTCTATGTCCAATGGCTTATCCTTTAAAAGTGAAGTTGGTATAAAGACTTTCTCAGATAAAAACAGAGTAAAGCTGTGACCAGCAGACCTAATCTGCAAGGAATGACAAAAGAAGTCCTTCCAGAAGAAGAAAAATGATATAGATCAGAAATTCACTGTCTATCCAAGATGACCCTAAGGAGACATGACAAGTAAATATAACATGGTCTGCTGAATGGGATCCTGTAAGAGAAAAAGGACATTGTATAAACTAAGGAAATCAGAATAGAATAAGGACCATAGTTAACAATTATGTATTTATATTTGTTTATTAATTGCAGTATATGTACCATATTAATATAACTTATTAATAGGGAAAGATGAGTGTGGCATATATGGAAACAATATTATCCTTACAATTTTCCTGTAAACCTAAAAATTTTCTAAAATAAAAATATTGTCTTTTAAACCAACAAACAAAAACACCTTGGTATATGACTTCAAAATGTTTAAAACAAAATATAAAGAGAAAATCTTGAAAGCAGCCAAAGAAAACAACATATTATATAGACAGGAACAAAGATAAAAAGATTTCTCATCAGAAACCATTTGAGCCTGAAGCCACACAGAGATGTAAGGTTAAACCACACGCACAAACACACACACAGTCTATCTAAAATTCTATACCCAGAATAATTAAACAATTAAAGTTTACAAGTCTAGCTAAACTGGAATAACCACTCTAGCTCTAAATCAAGTTTCTCCAAGCCATGTCCTATGGGCCGCATGTGGCCCAGGATGGCTTTGAATGTGACCCAACACAAATTCATAAACTTTCTCAAACATTATAAGACCTTTCTGCATTTTCTTTTTTAGCTCATCAGCTGTTGTTAGTGTTTTTGGGTTTTTTTTGGTTTATTTTTTTATGTGTGGCCCAAGACACTTCTTCTTCTTCTAATGTGGCTCAGGGAAGGCAAAAGATTGGACACCCCCTACTCTAAATCTTCCAGTGATTAAAAAGAAATTCCCTAGAAGAGAAATAAACAGCTGTGTAGACTATGAAAAACACATAATGCCAAGTAGACTTAGGAAGGGAAATCAAAATTCAAATAATGACTGATAAAGTGATGATAGCTTTTTTGTTATTATTGTTTTTTGGGGGTTTTTTTTGTTAAAGATTTATTTTTATTGTTTTTGACACAGGGAGAGATACAGAGGCAGACACAGAGAGAAGGGGGAGGGCCCAGAACAGTCTCCACAGTTATACATCATTTGTTTTTCAACATAGTTTCATTCCACAGGTGGGCGCGGGGCTGCACAGGGCAGGAACTGGGCCGGGGTCTCACCCCAGTGAGAACTGAACTGGGGGCACTCCCCAGTTCAGCATATGGGTCCGCACACGCTGGGGCCTGAACTCGACCCTTGGTCCCCAGGGCTGCAAATTGAGCGCTTAACCCACTGAGCCATCCCGGCTTCCCTATTATTGTTTTATACATTCAGCTTTAGACTCTATTATTGCTGCTGTCTCAGAACTCCATGGGGAGCCTGGACCAAAAGTCTTCAAGAGAAATCCTATGTCTCTGGACCGAGTCCCAGAAAGACTGTGGGAGTAATTCTCTTTTTGTTTGTTTAGTTTGTTTTTTACCCTCCTGGCCCCAAGTAAATTGCAGTAACGAGCCACCTCAATGAGATCAGCAGAGGCCAAAAGCAACCTAATGTTGTAAGAGAAAATCTATTTGGCTAAAGGAACTGGGAAATGGATGTCCCCGTGGTCTGAAGTTTGTGTGAGAGTTCTTGTCATCTTTCTCTCTTTGTTTTAACCCCAAAGCAGACTGATTTAAAAGAAATGTGAGAGAGGTTAAAGCACCATGCTTTTAGCCAGAACACCAGGAAAAGGGAGTCCTGGGTGGCATAGGACACAAGGAAAGGTCTGGAAAGAAGGGAGATAGAAAAAAGCTCCTAAATCTGTGTACGAAGCTTGGGCTGGCGTCTGAGCTGCACATGTGTGGAAGTGAGTTACTTATTGTAGCCTCACCTTAACAAATTAATTGCCTGCTAAAGAAAAAGAAAACAAGAAAAATTATATAATCTCTATAGGGCTTTATCAGATCCCAAATGCACAAAATGTAACAGCAGTAATGTTTAGGATGCAACGCAAACTCACTTTGCACAATACGAACCAGAAAAATTTCAACAACTACCAAGGAGAAAGAATACCAGCAATCTGTAGGCAGAAACCAGGTTGAATGAGGTGCCGCTGACCAACTCCAGAACAATTTACTCAACAGAATAAATAAGTACAATAATAGATTATAATCCATAAATGAAAATAAAAATCTTTATTTATACTGGTATAAAATGAAAGAATAAATAAATAAAGGGAGAGAAGGGAGCTTCTTCCTTATAGTTTAATGTCAAATAATAAATATGGAAGAAATGAGGTTAACAAATTATTAATGCCTGCTAAAACTAAAGGATAATGGTTTGAGGAGGAACAGAATATTCGCCTGTGTTTACATGTTCAGAAAATATAACCCTTCAACACACTTATTCCAAAGGGTATCGCAATAGTTTATAGTAGAGAAAATGGCAAACATTATCTTATCTGATCAACATTATAATCATATTATCACGTCTTGGCTCAATATTTTGGGTACTTCCATTTAAAACTTACTCCAGTTCAATTTAAAGTCTTAATTTCAAATTAAAATCTCAGGCTTTCCCTTGGTTGCTACAACCAGGAGACAACAGTTGAGAGCTGGGCAACCTGAAGTTTAATACGTCTGCCTACCACTCCTCCCCTTGTGCCTGCTCCCAGGAAGGGGCTGAGCAGCCAAGGGATGTTTGCTCATAGACTGCCTGAGCAATGGAGGTGGTGGTTGTAAGTTTATTCTTAGTGTTCCTCAATACATATTTGTCTTCTGGTGTCCTTAATTAGTCTGATTTCAGATTTGAACAGTTCATTAGCAGCCATCCTTAATGTATGGCACATTAGGCAGGCTTCAAATTCAAAGCTGATGCCATCATGTTCACCTTTCTGAAAGGAGGAAGGTGAACCCATGTACTCTGAAGTCTGTTACATCCCAGTGCAGTTAGGATCTTGGCCGTGTGTACTTGTCTTTGGCCAGATTTCTTGTCAAGGGAGGGAGGGGCCCTTCTTCTTTTTTTCTTCCCTTCCTTCTGATCTGCCTGCCTATCCCCTGCCTTCCTCTAGTAAGTATTTAGCAGGCACATTCAATGAAAATTATTTCAGATAATCTTTTAAGGATAATATTTGAATAGTATTATTCATGAGTTGTCTTCTTAGTGTCACTCTTAACCAAAACATGCATCAATAATATCCACTATTTGAGTACCACCAATACAATCATATTCATTAAGTCCAGAAATGTATACCAAAAAAAATGTGTGGATGATGCCAATTCAGTACATTTAGGCTCATAAAATATCTCCTTTACATTTCTCTGCAGTTTAATAAGTTTTGGTTGTTCCAGAAGATCAAATTCCACAAAACCCTCAAAACTGAACTAGGAGATCAGTTATCAAGGAAAAGATGTAGGTAGCAGCATCTATTACAATTGTGATTTCATTGAGGTCTTAACAAACCTGAGAAAGGTCCCTGCATTTCAACAATATAAAGATTACTAGAATTCTACAGTGAACAAGGAAGGCTTGACGATTGTCCACTAAAGATGATACTGTATACTTTCAAAAGTATTTAACAAGGGACTAGCTGAAGATTCTGTCTACAAAGCAGACCAATGTCCTCAATATGAAGTAAAAAACCCAACAATTTAGTCTACTGAACCACAAAAACACCTTCCCATGTTCCAGAATAAAGTTGCTAGTACAGTCTCTATAAATTGGACATCTATGAATAAAATTCATTATCTACTATCCTCTCAAAATATTTAGAAAATATTTTGTCATGTATCACTTATAAGAAATATTAAAAGGGCTTTAAAAATTGTTTGGGAACTTGGATTTACAGCTTATATACCAATTTTAGAAAAAATATAAGTAGAGATATATTAGATGATGGTAACAAAAGCAAAAAAAAAAATCTTGATGTACAGAATTCAGTAAGTGGTATTACCTGCTATATTGAAGAGAAGACATAAGAAATACAATATTTAGGAAACAGTCAGAAGACTGTTACTGTTACTGAAAGTATCTGCATGTTCTAGTTTAGTATCTCACAGGGACCTCATGTTTGATATACAGGGACTGACAGAAGTAATGCCCCTTTTTAATAGGCTGGTAATCTATATCAAATTTGTAATTTAGCTACAAAGAATACTAAGATAAAATATCCATTTATACTTAAATATGAATTAAATATCTTTAACATCTGCCCTTACATTCAACACACATACACACACATTATTATTATTATTATTATTATTATTATTATTATTATTATTATTATTATTATTTGCTCCTTTCATTTGTTTGATCTGTGTAGCTGCTCAGGATATGCCCACTAATATTTTTTTATTGTTAAATTAATTAAGGTTACATTGGTTAGTAAAAATTCCATAGGTTTGTTTTTTAATCATGGCTTGATCACCATTATCCATTTGCCCAGGCCAGAAACCTAAGGATTCTCTTAAAGTCTTCTTGGTCCTCTGTAAATGCCCTATCTCTATCAGCTCTTCCTCCTCCATAAAACAATCTCTCTCTCTCTCTCTCTCTCTCTCTCTCTCTCTCTCTCTCTCTCTCTCTTCCTCTCTCTTCCTCCCTCACACTGCCACCCCCTTAACACTGACTCCTCATTTCAGATTCTCTTTATGTCTTGCTCTAGGTTAGTATTATAATATGGCAACTGATCTTCTCTCATTGTCTGTCTCCATTGTAGTTCCATCAATAAATTGTCACACTTTTGCCATAATAATCATTTTTAAACCATTGAATGGATGATGTCATTCCTCTTTTATAGTTCTTTATTGCTTTCCAGATAAAATGCAAACTCCTTATCATGATGTACAACACTCCCCGAAATGTGCCTGTCCTTTTCCTCAACACAAAATGGGCCTCATGTTTCAACTTGCTAAATTTATTAGTCTCTAGAATTTAATCACATTCTGGAACACCTCCATAACTTTCCTCTAACTAGAATCATTTTATTCCCTTTTTCAACTGGTTGGCTTCTTGACTAGAAAACAAAATTTGTCCCATGATATCATCTCTTGACTGGAATACGTATTCTTCTAGTACCTTGTTGTTCTTAAAAAATCAAAGTTGTTATAAATGCTTTTGTTTTCAATGTCATTACATACAGAATAAAAATAGTAGTAAAATACAATTCCTAATTTCAAGGAGCCTGTACTAATTTGGGGAAAATGCTAAAATATATGAAGAAGTAGAATATATAAGAACACATATTTTATTGCAGATGCTTTCTGTACCAATTTTTGTAAAACTTAACTTCTAAATCTCTTCAAAGCAACCTTTCCTTCAATAAGTCTGTGTCAATATCCTCTCAAGTGGCCACCAAAACTTAATCTTGTATCCCTTTAATGGATTATCAACACTGCTGGCTGACTGATGTTTCTAAAATATAGATTGGATTCTATACCTTTCCAGCTTAAAAGCTTTCAGTGGCTCCATATCGTCTATGGGATAAAATTGAAACTTGGTGACATTGCTTTCATGGCCTATTAAAATCTGACTCTAAATTACCTTTCATGTTTTATCTCCTCCAAATCCTACTCTGGTTCTAACAACAACAAATAATATCACTCTTTGAACTTAACCATGGCTTCTTTCTGCAGGTAATTTATTTTTCTTGACTATCATTTCCACTTCAATACTAGCAAAACTACTCTTTCCTCGTAAGTTTT
>PVKE010013377.1:0-36687 GCA_004027555.1 Craseonycteris thonglongyai | reverse complement strand
GACACACTCAATGGTTTGGTGTTTACCTGGAGAAGGGGGAGGAGGGGGGAGGGAGATTTGTGTGGGGAGGGGGGAGTGGGCACCAGATATAAGGTGATGGAAGGTGAACTGATACTGAGTGATGGGCACATAATACGATGCATGAATGATGTGATGTGGACTTGTACATCTATAAACTATCTAATTGTTACCAACCAATGTAACCTCATCAAATTTAACAATAAATTAAAAAAAGAAAAGTGGTATGGGCAGAGCCTCTAGCTCTTGATTTGGGATTTGGGGTCTGGACTCCCCCCAGACCACAATGCCCACCCCCACAGGGACGTGAGGGCCCACCCAATAGACATGGGCCAGCAGCTCTTCATCCAGTTAGAAGAGGACACTGGGAATCCACTGGATTAAAAGATAAACACACATAAAAATACATTAAAAAAAAACACACTCAAAAGATTTGGACCCATCTATAGAAACAAATATGGCTAATTAAAGAAATGCTTTCTAGAAAGCTCAGATAGAAAGGAGCCAGGAATATTTTAATAGAGAGAGTCCATTCAGAACAAAATGGCCCTCTGGCCTGTCTTCACCATCAGTGATTGACAAGCCAGCCACTCCCCTCGGGGCCAGGGGTGTGAGCCAGCCTATGTGCCCCCACCCCAAACAGACATCCAGTGGACACCACAGGAGCAGGTCATGAAGAGCCTGTTGAGTCTGAAAGCCCACGCAGAGGACCCGAGGGTCCCAAAGCCTGTGAGACGGGATGAGCCGTGAGGCTCAAGAGGCCAGCAGGGGCCAGGCTGCAGAGACCCGTCATCACACAGACTGCACACTCTCCGAAGAGTAGGGAACCCTGCTGTAGAGGAGAAGCATCGTGCAGTCTGCATTGTGAAAGGTTATTGTGGCTGCAGCTCGGAGATCTGGAGCAGGTTAGAGTGAAATGACAGATGACTGTCACACAAAACCTTTCCAAGTTATTTTTTTAACCACAACTTGCAGAACAAGAAAGACACTTTGCTTTGCAACCCAACACACACACATACACACACATGCAAGTCTATGAAAGGCAGGCTACCCACCTGAGCTGGTGGGCTACAACCCTGGCATTCTCTGTGACCCTGGGCCAGTTTCCCAACTGCCCTAATCCTCATTTTCCCTCTCTGTAAAACAGGGGTAATATTAATACCTACTGCATAGGTTGTTATGGGGAATTAACAAGTCAATATATATAAAGCCCTTAGCAATGTTAACCTTTTTCTGTAAAACTATTATTATACACAAACAGGTTTTGCAAAATTAAACTTAGCCTTACTACTTGCACTTTACTCTTCTTTCCCATTCTACAACTTTTTTTTTTTTTAATGCTGGAAAAGACCTTAAATCAGAGGTGTCCAACATTTTGGCTTCCCTGAGCCACACTGGAAGAAGACTTGTCTTGGGCAACACATAAAATACACTCACATGAACGATAGTTGATGAGCTGGGGAAAAAAAAAAAAATCACAAAAACATCTTACCATGTGTTAAGAAAGTTTCGAATTTGTGTTGGGCCACATTCAAAGCCGTCCTGGGCCGCAGCAGGCCGCAGGTGGGACAAAGTTGCTCCAAATTAATTTCAGAACCCAGTAACCCGGGTCATGGCCTCCGGCTGGAGATGATAGCTTAGACTTGGGAGATGCAATGAAGAGAGAAGTACAAGGAGATGGAACTGACAGGACTTGGCGAATAATCAGAAATAGGGGTGAGAGAGAAGGAGGTGCCCACGGTGCTCCCTGGCCACTGGGTTAAGATGGAAAGCCCAAGGGAGGCTCAGGTGTACGTCTGTGGGAGAAAAAGCAATCAAACTCCTAGGCCTAGGCTTTCTGTCTAGACTTTCTGCCTGGAGGAGGATTGGAGTGGGGGTGACAGGAGGAACTTAAGCACTTTCCGCAGCAGGGAACCATGGAGAGAGATTTCACATCAGAACTGTAGCTACTGATAAAGAATGTACATTCCTAGACTGTGCTCCAGGGGTGCACAGCCTTCATAAAACCAGCATAGCAACAAGCAGCTAACAGAGGACTAGAGGATTTGGGTCTCCCGCCAAATGCCTTTCCTTACCAGACCAAAATAAAGCACTGATCTCATTAACTAGAGTCTGTCTGCCCATCTGTGTCCTCAACTAAGCAAGCAGCAGCTTCAGGGCAGGAACCACCTGTCTCATCGGTCCTCCTACTCCCCCAGCCTCCTGAGCCCTCCGCCCTGCCTGCTGCCTGTAGTAGGTGCTCAACAAACATCTGCCGAACTGACAGCCCAGACTCAACACGATAAAACTCTGAAAAAGCCATGTACAGTGCAGGAAACTAAAACAAGGCAGAGCTAATGAGAGTGGAGAGGCAAAATCTGCCAGGAGAATTCTGATGATTCAGGGGTATGAGCCAATAAGAAAAGCCAACTGTTCAGAGAAAGTGAGTCTGCAAAAATAATGTTAAGCTCCAGAATGCATGATGGGTATGGATCGCCATCATGATGATCAGAAAGCAGGTCTGGGATGGAATCAAGAAGGCAAAGGACAAATAAAACAGGAAAATGAGGCATAATCTGTATACGATAGATACTTCATGTGGCCAAAGATCACCCTATACGCTTTGTTCTTTACATCATTTCCCTTGCTACGTTTTTTCAACAGCTGTAGACATCCTCTACCAGCCTCCAAAGCCCAGCTCCCTGTACATTACCTGCTTTTTCTATACGCACATGATTTGTTACCCCAACAGACAGGAACAGTGCTACAGACCTTCTTAGCCACTCTACCTTCACCCCTTAGAGATGAGGCACCAAACAGTAGTTGATTAATTAATTTTTATAATGATTAATTGATTTTGGCACAGAATACCAAATACCTCCAGTTACAACTGTTATGAAAGCTATCATTTCAAACAGTAACAGCCACATTTATTTATTAATAGCATCTACCACATACATGACACAGCTAACAGACCACAATCCTCAATTTGCAGGGTTGGGACTATTATTCTCATTTTGCAGATGGCAAGACTGTGGCTCAAAGACAACATAGTTTATTTAGTAATTGACAACACCAGGATACTCAAACCCAAGCTACTTAAATTAACTCCAAAGCCAAATAAATGTGCAATCCCTCTAAAATTTTAGCACCATTTTCCCTGGCACGGAGGCATGGAGGACAGCCATCTGATATGAAACTCAGTGATCAACAAGACATCATTATAGCTCAACTCAGAAAAAGCTTCTCATAGGCTTGAAAAGACTACAATTTATCAAGACCCATTCATTCATTTCCTACAAATACCTGGGTAACTCAAGCTTATTTTAATTCTTTGGGGCGGGGGAAGTGCTAATGATGCTAATTGCATCATTTGTTTCTATAAGTATGTTTAACTTAAACTAAGAACCCAACAACATTCAGAAAAATCAAATATTATCATCAGGGAGTTGGCGAAATAATCACAAAACCTGTAACAGCCCCCAGCTACTACGTCACAGTCCCCCCAAAGCTTTCACGTACATTATGTCACCTGGACACCTCAGTACCTGCGAGGTGATTGCTGTTACCCCACTGTACACATGAAAAACAAGAAAAGACCAAGAGAAGCGCAGTGATAACGGAAGGTCACAACACCTATTACTTAGGACCCTTGGTTATAAGGGACAGAACAAAGCAGTCTCAGTTAGCAGCCTCAGCAAAGAGAAACCTGGCCACCAAGGACAGCCGAGCAGCGGAGGCCGAGATGAACACATTCCCTCGGCCAGAAGCCCCCTCCAACCCACAGCAGCCCAGCTTTCTCCCCCAGACAGATACCAGGGCCTCCGGAGTTCCTGGACCCCATCGCCCCGATTGTACCACCTCAGAGGAAAAGGCTCTGGGCCTCAAGTTCAAAACTTCAGGGAGATGGCTGGAGATGATGCCCACCAAGACTCTCTAGCCTCCCAGCCCTGGGCTGGGTGACAGAACCATGGGAACAATGGGCCAAGCCCAAGGCAGCTTCTCTTCTTCCCTCTCCAGTCTGACCACCCTGTACCCTTCAGACCTCTGATCTGGCTGAGGGGTCCAAAAGTGGTAAAGCCAGTTCTAGGCTTTTCCTTCATCATTTCCACGTAGGAGGCTGCCTCGCCTTCACTGTGGTATATACAAGGTACCTCTATACCCGTGGCTCTGTAAAAGCAGAGGCAGGGATATGCCCCCAACAACCTATTACTGGCTGCAATTAGTGCCTTGGAGTCTCTGACACACCTAGGGCCTCATAATAAATCCTTCAATCTCACTGAAAAAAATAAAATAAAAATTCAAGGAGAGCCATGGCTAATCCAGTCAGATCAAGGGTCCACCTTTGGCACCAGGGACCAATCAGTATCCACACCCCATAATGGACAGAGGAGAAACAGTTCGCTCAGAAGAAGGGTTGTGCCAGTTCCAAAAGAAGGGGGCCAGGCAGATTAAATAATGGAAATAAGTAGAAATCCTCTGTGCATTAACTACTAAGCCCCTGCTCTTCATACTCCAAGTCCAGTGATCTTTCTTCTTTCCACACCACAGCTTACATTATTAGTTGGGCACTAAATTGTGAGGTATCAACAGTAAAGGAACAGCCGGTATGTAATAAGGTGCTAATTGTGCAGCAAAGATATGCAGAATTAGAAAAGAGAGAGATCAATGTACCCATTTACATTCAAGTAATACCCTAAAGCAAAGCTCTCCACATCAGGAGTCTGTGCTAAGACTCGAATTTCTTCATCAGTGAAAGTCAGACTAGCTTTCCCAGCCTCCCTGCTGCTCCTCTGCCCCTCACAGTGACCTGAGTGACAGGAGGTTCTCCTTAGGTTTCAGTCTTCTTAGTCATCTGGACCCAAGTGGTGACTCAAGTCTCTTCTTCTGAGCAGGAAGGCAGGAATCAGAAACCCAAAACCATTCTACAAAAAGAAACCCAGTAGCTCAACTCCCTGCAAAGACTAGAGGGCTGACAAAAAATACAGACACACCTCTAGGTATGCATGGTGCTCAGAGCCAGCCGGCCCATGTATGAGGATGCAGGGGCAAGAAAGGGAAGTGGGTGGGGCACTACCACTCCTCCCCATCCATGGAAAAATTGTCTTCCATGAAACCGGTCCTCGGTGCCAAAACGCTGGGGAGCGCTGTTCTAAGTGCTTTACAAATATTGTTTTAGCTGGTAGAAGTTAGCTTTCACTAGGCTTTACTGGCTGCACAAGGTTATGGGGACTTCTTAAAGGAATCTAGGAAACAGGATTTTTGGATCCTTTTCTCAAAGATCTAACCTAAACCTAAAAAGCTGAGATCAACCCCCATTTCTCTAGTCCCAGCATTTTGCTTCTCTCCCTGAGTCCACTTCATTCTATCCTTCCACAGACCAGAGACAAAGGTTATGTTTTATTAAGCACTTACAGTGTGCCAAGCACTTCCCACCCATGATCTCACCTGACTCTCATGGCAATCCTGCCAGGTAAGGCCTCTTCTGAAGAGAGAACAAGCTGAGTGAGCAGAAGCAACTAATGTTCCCGTTGAGGACTGGCAAGGACAGATCCCACCCCCAGCAGGGGGTCTGCACACTCCCTATTTGTACCCGAACTGAAGTGCTTCTCTGGAGAACAACTCTTGTATGATGTCACGGAAGAGCCACCCTTGTCAAGAACCTACATGGGCTGCCCTTTCAAAAGCGTGTTGTAATTGAGGTGAAATTCACACAACACAAATTAGCCATAGTCAAGTGCTCACTTCAGTGGCATTTAGGACATTCACAATGTTGTGCAAGGGCTGCCTATATCTAGTTCCCAAACTATTCATGACCCCAAAAGAAAACTCACACCGATAAGTGGTCAATCCCCCATGCTCCCCTCCCCCGGTTCCTGGCAACCACCCGTTTGCTTTCCATCTCTGTGGATTCACTCACTCTGAATATTTCACATATAGGAAATCATATAATTGTGGCCTTTGTGTTTGGCTTCTTTCATCTATAACATAGTGTTTTCAAGGTTTATACAGGTTGTAGAATTTCAGGTAGCATCCCTTTTGATGGCTGAATAACACTGCAGGGTATGGATATGCCACCTTTTGTTTCATCCATTCATCTATTGGACATTTGGATTGTTTCCATTTGGGGACTGTGAACAGTGCTGCTAAGAACATCTGTACACAAAGATTTGAGTCCCTGTTTCCCATCCTTTCACATATATGCCTAAGAGGGGAATGCTAGAACCTATGGTAATGCTATGTTTAACTTTTTGACAAACCCTTCAAAATATTTTAAAACATGAAACTCTACAAAGAAAATCCAAGAGGAAACGGAAGGCAAAATGCAAAGCCAAAGTGAGCTCCAAGAACTTTAAAAAATGTTTTTCTAGTCTCAATTTTGAATAAGTTCAAATCTGGGCAGAAGAAACCCAAACACTACAGGTATTTTTTTTTAAGGCTAAGAACACTAAGAAGAGAAAATTAAGATATTCAATTCTACCCAATAATTAACAAGAGGTGCTACGTCTCCACAATATTTTTAACAACAAAATCGGCCCTAAGCCAGGCTCTACTAAAAACCACATGGTTGGCTGTGAGACTTTTGAACCAAAGAAAATAGATGAGAGGATCCCAGGTGGAACAGCTTTCTGTTATCAGGGAAGGCTGGGCTCTCTGTTCTGGCTCTCATCTTTAGTAAAACCATTTTTATCATTGGAAAGACATAAGCCCCTAGCATCAGAAAGAGCCAGTACTCTTTAACTCTTTAAAAAACAATCTTGCCACATCATATATCATCAGAAAAATGCAAATTAAAAAAATGAAAACAACAATGATACTACTAGACACTTATGATTGTGGACAATATCTGGAACACTGACAATACCAAATACTTGCGAGGATGTGATCCCCAAACTTTTTGGCACTAGGGACTGGTTTAGTGGAAAACGATTTTTCCACAGTCTGTGTGTGTGTTGGGGGCAAGTGAGGGCAGGCATGAGAGAACAAAGCTCATCTGTATTTGCAGCTGCTCCCCAGCACCAGCATCACCACCTCAGCTCCACCACAGATCATCAGGCATTAGATTCTCCTAAGAAGCACACAACCTAGATCCCTAGCATGTGCAGTTCACGATACGGTTCGTGCTCCTGTGAGAATCTAGTGCCACCACTGATCTGATGAGGGGCGGAGCACAGGCAGTAATGAGAGTAATGGGGAGTAGCTGTAAATACAGATGAAGTTTCGTGCCCTCGCCTGCTGTTCACCTCCTGTTGTGCAGCCTAGTTCGTAACAGACCACAGACCGGTACAAGTCTGTGGCCCAGTTGGGGACCCCTGATGTAGAACAACAGTAAGGTGACCAGAAGTCCCGCTTTTGGTGGGACAGTCCCGATTTTTGGAAAGAATGCACGACAAGCTAGGGAACGGCGGGAGATAGACCCAATTTTTAATCAAGAACCCCCTCCCCCCCAGTCAATGGTGTCCCGCTTTACCAATGTTAAAATCTGGTCACCTTAAACAACAGGCATTCTCATTCATTGCTGGTGGGACTATAAAATAGTTTGGCTTTGGAAGATAGGACAGCTTGGCAATTACTTGCAAAACTAAACATATTTTTACCATACGATTCAACAATAATGCTCCTTGGTATTTATCCAGAAGATTTGAAAATTTACATTCACACAAAACCTACACAGGGATGTTTATAGCAACTGTATTCATAACTGCCAACACTTGGAAGCAAACAAGATGTCCTTCAGGAGGTGAATGGATAAATACACTGTGGTCCATCCGGACAACGGAATATCATTCAGCACTAAAAAGAAATGCGCTACCAAGCATAAAAGACACGGAGAAACCCAAAAGCAGTTTATTAAGTGAATGAAGCCATTCTGAGAAGGTTGCATATTGTATGATTCCAACTCTATGACATTGTGGAAAAGACAAAACTATAGAAACAATACAAATACCAGTGGTTGCCAGAAGTTGATGGAGAAAAGAATGAATAGTTGGAGAGCAAAGGATTTTCAGGGCAGTGAAAATATTCTGATACCATAAGGACGGATCATAACACATCATCATACATTTGACACAGGATGTACAACATCAAGAGTGAATCCTAACGTACACTATGGACTCTGGGTGATAATGATGTGTCATATAGGTTCAATTTTAGCAACTGTATGCCTGGGGTGGGAAATGTTGGTTACAGGGGAGGCTGTGTATGGGGGGTGGAGGGGGCAGTAAGCAGAGAGTATATGGAAATCTCTGTACCTTCTGTTCAATATGGTTGTGACCATAAGTGCTCCAAAAGAGTAGTCTTAATAAAGAATAATTTTATGTCCCACCCCTTAAAATAATATTTCTGATCAGCTCTCAACCATGGGCACTGCTTTAAGAATGAACGGCCAGGGGAAAGCTGGGATGGCTCTGCAGGCTGAGCACTCACTTTGCAGACCTGAGGACCGAGGATGAATCCCGGCTCCAGCCTATGCGGACCCATATGCTGAACTGGGGTGTGCTTCCCATGCGGAGGCCCCAGTTCGGTTCTCGCCCCCTGGTTTGGGCCCTGGCTTGAGGGGTGTGACTCCCATGCAGAAGGCCCCCAGCCGAGTTCCCACCCTGCACGGCCCCTGCCCATCTGTGTGGAACAAAGCCATGTCGAAAACTGGTGACTTACAACTATGGAGACTTCTCTGGGCCCTCCCCTTTCTCTCTGTCTCTCTCTGTCTTTGTCAAAAACAATAAAATAAATCTTTAAAAAAAAAAAGAATGACTTGCCAGAAACTTGGTCTGGGCCCAAGGGAGAGCGAGGCGAGCATGAGACCCAGCCCAGGCTGCACACATGTCCTCTCTCTGCATTTGGTCTTTCAGCAGCCTTTATGAAGCTGACAATCACCAATGACGTAAACTGGTAGGACAGTGACAAGGTGGGAATGCAGAGCGGCTGTACTAAAAGAGGACACATCGGCACCTTTAAATTAAGTGAAGAAGAAAACCGTTCCCTGAAGGACATAGTGAGTTAAATACAAATGACAAAACTGACTCTTCTGATATATGCAAGACAATGACATGACAGGGACAGCTGGCACATCAGGTAACAGGCAAGAGTGTTGGCAGGATTCACTGGGCAGGTGTTCAATTAGGCAAGAAGTAAGCTGAAAACAACTCAATTAATTCACTGTGCATGCCTGTCCCAGGGAACAAGAAGATAACCCTCAAATACCAGCAGCAGGCCAGAGATTAACGCACAGCTCACTTTTCACAAAAGTGACGGCTAGTGAAGATGCACATGCAAAATATAAAACTGAGATTAGCTCTGGTAAGCTCTTTAAAGTTCAAACTAAAGCCAAAGGCCAGGAAGGAGACTAAGTGAGAAGGCAGCTTATTATGCATCAAAAAAGTCAACCCCCTATGTGCGAGGCTAGGCAAGCAGAGACTTAACTCCAATCCACCAGAATCTGAATACATACACACAAAATAATACACAAAAGCACGAGGAACCATTTGGTAGAGGCTAGGGAAGGGGAGATACACAGAGAATATAAAATCAAGGAAAGGCAAACAAAGATTATCAGGACCAACACCTGGCAGAGGGCTACAGATCCTTAATAGAAAGTAGGATTTCACCCTCCCAGCTGCCAGCACCACATCCCCCGGAACGGAGAAGAAACAGAACGCTTGCCACACAAAGCAGAGCGTGTGAACTAGAAGGAGGATGAAGCATCTGGGCCACTTCATTTTAGAGAAAATAATACTGAGGATCAGAGAGGTTCAGCAACATATCCAGACCAACTGTTAACAACAGCAAAAGCAGGTCAATAACCCTGGTCTCCTACAAAGCCGTCTATTAATAACACGAATGATGACGATCATGATAGCTCCTATGTGCTGAAGAGCTAGCTTATGAGCAGATATTACAATGAGGACCTTACTTATATTATCCCTTTTAAGCCTCAACAAACTATAAGACAGTAACCATTGTAGTACCATTATTAGCCCATCTGACAAATAGGGTGCCAAGAGGTTAAACTACTTCCCAAAGTCACACAGCTTGTTTAGAAGCATAGGCAGATCTGCAACTACATGGAGGGCACTATGCTAAGTGAAACAAGCCAGACACAGAAAAATAAATACCATATAATCTCACTTATATGTGGAATCTAAAAGAGTCAAACTCATAGAAACAGAGAATAGACAGAATGGTGGTACCCAGGGGCTGGCAGTGGGTGGAGAAGAATAGCCAGATAATGGTCAAGAAGTGCCAACTTTCAGTTATAAGACAAATAAGTTCTGGGGATCTAGTGTACGGTATGATGACTACCGTTCATAAGACTGTGTTGTATACTTGGAATTTGCTAAGAGTGATCTTAAGTATTCTCACCACACACAGAAAGTGGTAACTATGTGAGGTGCCGCATGTGTTAATTAGCTTGATGGTGGTCATCATTTCACGATGAATACATACCGGTATAGCAAATCATCACCTTGTATTCTGTAAATAAGTACCATTTTTATTTGATTAATATGCCTCCAGCAACCTGGAAAAAAAATAAATAAAAGGCGGAAAAAGCAACACAGGCAGCATGAAAACCAAGGTATAGCTGACACCTGTGCCCTTAACCATTCATACTTGATCTGCTCCCCAACAAGGGAAAACATCACATTTTCAATGAAGGTATAAACCAGAAACTCTCTATCATAAGATAATTTTTAATGTCTACCACTTTCCCCTCCCATGGTACAAAAGCAATCACCATTAAGAGATATAAAGAACAGAAAAGAAATGCGTTAACCGGGGAGAAAGAAGTCTCGAGACTCTCCAGCCTAGACAGCAGAACCGAACAGACTCGGACTAGAAAAATTAGGCACTGATACCAAAACCCAGTCCCTCCAGGAATTTCATCCAGTGTCTAGAGTCCAGGGTCTTGTACCTTTAACAGGTCACGTACTTATTTTCACATAGTTAATTCTGATTGAACTGCAGCACCGTCAAGCCCAGCTAGTGACTTCAGATCCTGGAGCTTTCCACTAAAAACATTACTGTGCTGGATACAAAAATCGTCAGCTTAATCATACACATGGCTATGTTCAGTTTCAGGAAACAGTTACTCATGGTAAAACACACACATTAAATTGGAACTGTTGCTTGTTGATTAAATAAAAAGCACCCGGCTTTTCTAAGAAATGCCATTCCTAGTCTCAAATTCCACAGCAATAGCCCTATCTGATTGTATAGGGAAGATGCTTTGTTTTCTCTAACCCACAAAGCCAGAACATCACCCCGGATGCAGACACCTGCTCATCACAACATCTGCTCCCTTTCACTGCACAACCAAACCTCGGGTTCAAGCGCCTCGTTCTGTTCAAGATCTACAACCACCACAGAACTGAAGCTCTAGAAGGTGCCTCCCACATTGGACCCCGCATGAGTCACTTAATCTCTTACTATTAATCATAAAAACAACAGTCGCAGATAATGCAACTTATCTGATGCCAAGCCCTGTGCTAATGGCACTTTACTCGCATTATCTCTTCTCATCCTCACAGTACCCGAGGTGGGTGCCCTTTGCACACCCAGCTAAAGACAGAGAGAGTGAAGCTTTAGTAGGTCAGGTTAAGGACTGCCACCCAGAGTTCCACACCTTATTGCTGCCCACATAGAATTCAAACCCAGGGACTTCAGAGCCCAAGCTCTTAGCTATAACACACTTGCTGTTGCAGGATGCATTCTGACTTCTTCCTGTTTGAAGTTCTCCCAGACAGACCCACAGACCAACAATGTACTCAGCTCAGCACTGGGCTAAGGACAGAGAAAACAGAAAAAAAAGGAAGACAGGCCCCTGCCCGCCAAAAGGACTTTCCAGGCTAACCCGTACCGATCTAACCACAATTCCTATCTCTCTAGGGCATCTCTAACCACCACCCACAGTCAGAAATGTATTTCCTTCATGATCCAGGGCATACACACACACACTGAGCCTTACCATGTACGATGCAATAAAATATCTTATTACGCCTTTTTTTCTTTTCTTTTTTTTCAAACGTGCCAACACACGAAGTTGACTCTGACTGTGGATGGTGGATGACAGCTTCAAGAGTTCTGCTCTAGAATACCCCATTGTAGCTCTAATTAAAAATTAAAAAAAGGTCAGGAAGTTCACCCTTAGGTCTAATCTAAGTTTCCTGTGCTTTCGGGTTAATTAAATCTGTATAGCTAGACATGAGCTCAGGACAGAAGTGGCAGAGTATCTGGTTAGTTACGGGCCTGGAACCTGGAGTCAGCAGGCCTGTGTTCAAATGCTGACCGATTCACCTGCATGTTACAGAAAGACCACCGGGCACCTAGCAGAGTCACTAAGGGCATGGGATGGGTAAGGGAGACAAGCCTGGTTTGTAGAACAGGCCTCCCAGGCCCCACACAGCTCCCACCGCTCCCTGGTGTTTGAGAGCCAATTCTGCACACACACAAAATAGCTGCAATTGCCATTACAATCCGCCCACACAGCCTTCTTTCCACCATGTTAAGTGATCCCAACTCCTTCAATATTTTTAGGTAGGTATCAGTTGTGTTCCACATAAAAGCACAACACATAGATGCCTCAACTGTAACAGGGAATAAGCAACATCCCCGCTGCTGCAGAGCTTGCCGTCAAGCTAGGCAGGTGGACAGGTAAACAGGTACTTTTTAAAGCTCATTGGGCCCGATGGCAGAACTGAACTCTGGGAGCACAAGGAGAGAGCAGCTCACGCTAGAAAGTCTAGCTCTCAATCCTGTCTGCAATCCTTTTAGCAGGAAAAACCACAGCTTGCAAATTTCTGATTTATAACACACTGAGATTTAGAGAACACCACCACCACCACGTTAAGCTTCAAGCCCCAAAGAAAAGCATCCTTGTCTGCACCCGTGTTGATATCAGGGCTCTCGCAACTCCAGGTCCATCCAGGTCTGATGAGACTGTAAGTTCTCAGAGGCCAGGAGTAAAGCTAATTGCTCAAGATCATATGGCAAATATGCAAAGAACAGGAGTTCCCAAAGATCAAAAATCGCTGGTCACTTTACTGGTTCCTCTAGAACTTGCCCTGTACTTGTCAGATTCGTACTTAGAAGAGAAGGAAGGAAGGTGGGCCAGAAGGCCTCCCAGTAGGTGGTAGAAAACATAAAACTGAATCTGCTAGATGCTTAAGTAGACCTTCATAGAGGTGAGACCTCAACTTTGACTTGAAAGTCATCTCAAGATAATTATAGCATCGAATATATGGTGATGAAAGAGAACTGACTCCGGGTGGTGAGCACACAATGCAGCACTTAAGACAATGTAAAATAGAATTGTACAACCTGGAACCTATGTAATTTTCACTAACCAAGGTCACCCCAATAAATTTAACAATTAAAGAAAAGAATTATATAGTCATTGTATGTGTGTGTACTCCTAGTATAGATGTGCCCAACGTGCATACCGTATTTAAAATGCCTCTGTTTCTAAAATCCGGCTTTAGCATTTCTTCATTTTTTAAATGACTGGGCCTGGGCACTTAAAATAGGCCACAGAGTTAACACAGATTTCCCAGAGCTCTGGGTCCCAGCAAACAACCCACAACCAGAGAGACTGGGAAAATCTTGGAAAGATTCTAGAGAAAACAGGGGTTCTTTCGAATTCTTTATGCTCCGTCCTCTGCCTCTGCTTTGGGGAAGGTGTTTGCAGGAGAGGCAATCCATTCCTAAGGCCCGTGAGGCCTCTGCTTCTGGAGCTGAGTTCCACTATTTCTCCAAGTCACAGAGTTTTAAAATACAGACAAACAGTAATAAGCCACTCATTGAGTCCTAGGTGATTTCATGTACATTGTCTCCTTCACATCTTACCACAGCTCTTCTAGATGCTATTGTTATCCCCAATTTATAGGACGCAGACTCAGGGAGGTTAAGTAGGAAGCCAGGAAATGGCTGAGAGGGAAACCAGGATGGGCCCAGGCACTCCTGATCGCGGACCACGGACCCACTCACTGCGTACTAGCCAGGGCAGACAGCATTTGAAGATGGCATCCTTTCACTTTCAGAATACAACTTATTTTAAATAAACACGCCCTCCACTGTTTGTTACAAAGCTATGGTGTGTGCTACCTGAAAGCCTCAGGTGCGTGACATCCCTTAAGCATCCCCATCTGGGATGGGGGCGTTACAATGGCGCACTGTGGTAATGAGTGAGGCAATGTCTGTGCAAAGCACCTAAACACTCTGACACGCCAGCCAATGTAAAGGACCGTGAGCAGCAGCATTACTGCTCCATAAAGAGCTTCAGGGGAAGAAACTACAGACAAAGCTAATCCCTACTCAAAAGCGTATGTTTACTCCTCAAAAATGTAGGGCAAGCACAGAGTACTGAAGACAGAGAAATATTCGGGTCAACAGCGGGTGCATACAGAGCAGGTGGTGGTTAAAATAACTCCCCTACCACCTACGTTACCCCGTGGATCTCATCCTCTCACTGTGCTCACCCAAGGCCTAAGGCAAGAACACCCACAGAAAAGTCACAAAATGAAATTCTGACAAAGAGGAAAACGGTGAGAATCCTGTAGTCCAGTTACCTCAGAGTGAGAGCCTAAAACTCAAGTCTGATTCCACAGAGAAGCCTCTTTGAGTTGGGGGCCTGCAATCCCAATATGTAAGCTGGCGTCCTCTGAGGGGAAGGTCACACCTCACCTCAGAGCAGACTCAAGAGCTGCTTCCATGCTCTCTGTTCCCAGCCAGGGATGTCTCCCATCCCAGGGCTCCTATGACTAGTGCGATGTGGCGCAAAAGGCAGTCTAGTCAGAAGGACCTGAGTTCCAATCTCCAGCTCTGCTACTTACATGCTCGGTCTGCAGGTAAATTATTGCACCAAGTAGCCTCTGTTTCTTAACCTGTAAAATGGACACAGGAATACCCATTTCCAATGTCATGAGGATCAAATGAGAAAATGAACATAAAAGGCTCAACACACAGTAAATCGGTAACTGGCAGCTATTACTTAACACAAGCAGAAGCCAACTACTGTTGGGTAAGAATTAAATTTGATTCCTTAAAAGAAAAAGGTTTCGTAAGTTAGTGAGGCTCAACAATGTTCAGAAAATTCAAGGAAGCAGGGTGGAAAAACCATACTCCCCTGCTTCCTGAAGCTTTCGGAAAGCTCCCCACCACTGGCCCTCCTACAGAAATAGAGGGGTGTCTTGTTACCTCCACACTCTTCACACTTTATAATTACCCCACACAACCAATCAAGGGTGCGTGCCGCCAACCTTGTGGGCAAACAAGTCCAGCAGGATTTGATCCGGAAATTAAACGTCCATGCAACCCAGCCACACTCGGTTCAAAATAGATATCTGTGACCTACTTAGTCTTCGAGGACCATTCTCAAAGCCAAAAACAAGCAGGCGGAGAGAGAGGGCCGCTGACGTCAGCAGGGCCCTGCACAGAACCCCAGGAAGACACGTGCACATACAGCCCTGGGGCAAAAATGATCTTGGGGTAGCTAGACAGCAACCCTAGCTTTAAAACAGCTGGTTCAAAGGGTGTTTAAAGAGCAAGGGGTCACAGTACTCGTGCTAATAATTCATTACCTCTGACTAGCCGCAATGATGCATTTTCCTTCACTTAAACTAGAGGCTGCACCGCTCACGACAATCCCCTTTCAAGCTACCTATTCCTCACCCTCACAGTTATATCCTGAGTACATACATGTGCCTTTCCCATGGAACAGTAGGTTCTTTGAGAGCTGAGACCCTGCCTTCCTTATCTGGATGCCCAGCACAGTGTCTGGTGTGATGAGAAGCAAGCACTGTGTGCACCATGAGAAGGGGAGTACCTGCCCTCAGCAATGAGTCCTCCAGCCCCAGCCCACTCCCACACTTGGCTGCTCGAGGTCAAAGAACAGAAACAGACAGACTAGTATTTGCTGTAAACACAAGGAAGACAGAGACAAGACCAGATATGTTGCCCTACCTCATAGCTACCAAGTGATTTCCTACATTACAATTCATTTCACCAGGAAGACATGAGTCTTAGGGAGGGTGAATCCAAAGACCTGGGCAGACACGCATCCCAGCATATCCCAGAGAATTCCCACATCCAGCACTGGGGGTAGACAGTGGAAACTCTACTTCACCAACCAGGAGGCAAGCTGATGGCCACAACAGAAAACAAAGCGAACCTGCCACTCTTCACATCCGAGCGCATCCGGCTCCAGTGTCTGAGGTCAGCCTCCAACACGCCTCTTCCCCTCCCACAGCACACTCAGAATGCCCACCACAGAAATTTACTTCACAGGCCTTTAGTTTACTTAGAGCTTTTACCTACATCATGACATGTAATCATCTTCAGTCGTGAAGGCAAGTCGAACAAGCACTTTTATCGCCCCGTTAGAAATGAGGACATTGAGGTTAAAACATGTCTCCCACATGGTAAAATCAGGACTAAAGCACAACCTTCGAACTCCAAGATCGTACCCTTTCCGTAAAATCACGCAGACCTGATGAAGCTGGGTATCTGAGTGCTAGGCCACTGCCCTTTCCACTGCATCCCCTGCTGAGCACCTTCTAGAGACAGAAGAACACACAACCCTCCCCACCCACCTCAGTGGCCCCCACACTCCCACTTTCTGCACAAAGACCAACAAGATCACACAAATCAGCAACCCTGGTGTCTGTCAACAGGCAACAGCCACGCCAGCCACATGTACCCTTCACCAGGCTGACTGCCCACCTCCTGACAAATACTCAAAGCCCACCCCAAGAACTTTCAAAGCAGAGACACACACTAGCTAAGGATCTCACAGATTCATAGTGAGGAATAAATAAGAGACTATAATGGCAAGTTCTTACAACACCTAGCACGTATCAAATCCTAACAAACACTTGTTGTTATAGTAATTACAATAATTTTATTATAAAGACCATACATGATCAATATAGAAAATGCTAGAAAACATAAAGATCTCCTGTGATATCAAAATCCAGAGATTGCCAGTAAAATTAAATTCTTCATAGTATTTTTCCCATGCATAAATAGCTCTTCAATTTGGCATGTCACGATCCCTTCTTTTCTGCCTTACCAGTAATTGCAAAAACAATTCTCACAACAACATCCAGAAGTAAAGAGATTTTGTTCAAGGCACGCAGAAGAAGTTGCAGGAGACTTGAGACAGGGACCAAGAGCTCACATTGAACAACTGGCGACATCAGGGCCAAGATGAGATTTCTGCCAAATACCCCACCACCTGTTCCTCCTTTTCCCTCTAAAGTTCACTGAGACAGTAGGCATGGAGGGGCGGGGGAGGGGTGGCCAAGGAGGACAGAGGCCACTGGGGCCCCTTGTGGGAGCCGTGAGTGTGTTAGGTTCCACAAGACAAGGAGCTCATATTTCCACTGTGCTCACATTCAAGGAGCTCCCACTGTGACCAGGGGTTGGGGAGAAGACCATCGCGTCCAATCCCCAAGTTCAAAATGGGCTAACCGAGGCCCAGGGAGGCAAATGACTTCCCCAAGGCCACAGCCATGAGACTAGGCCCACACGGGGCCAGAAGCCTGAGCTCTCGGGGCTCGGGGCTAACTCACAGCTGGCTTCCTGCTCCCGAGCCCAGAAAAACCGGGCAGGGCCTGCACGCAGTAGGTTCTGCCCATCAGCAAGTATTTATTTACTGAGTGCCCAGGGCATGTCGGCACAGAGACAAAGGTCACCCTGAGCACGGTGGGGGCTGCTTTATGGGAACACTTGTCTGGGCCTCTCTGCCTCCAACAGGACCCAACTCCACAGACTTCTGAGGACACTCCTGAGTCAAAACTTCCGGTCTCATCTGGCCAAGAAGCCTGCTGTTTCAAAGGCAGCTCCTCGCAGCAAGTGCTTTTGAGCTGCTGGGGGAAGCCCCCCCAGAAGTAACGCTGGAGAAGGAATTGCCATCTCCCCAAACACATTTCCAGCGTTCACTGTCCAGCTAGGAACAGTCCTCACAGCCTCATTGGGAATGGGTGTGGGGAGGGCGGGGGCATAAGTGAGCAGAGTCCAAAGGCAACTCCTGAAATCCTACAGAAAAGCAGCTGCTCCTGACGCGGGGAATTCTATTTCCATCTCCGCTTACACATAATTATCTTCCACAGCGGTGCTCCCCAGGGGCGTAACAGTGTCAGTGGCCTCCCAGATAACCTCCCTCAATGGGCTGCCCCCCAGCATTATCGTGGCTGAGGGAGGCAGGGAAGAGGGCCAGAAGGCAGGCCCACCCACGGCCCACTTCTCTGGAGCTCTAGTCACAAACATGCCAGGCCCTTTCCTTCTGAGGCCCAAAGAGGAAATTAAATGTCAGCCGGATAAGGAGATTTCCCTTCAGCTCTGATGCCAAGGAATCTGAAGTTATGGTTCCCACAGCAACTACACAACTCAAAGCGGCTCAGGTCTCAGGCCATCAGGACAGGGGTGCTGAGGTCAACTCACTGCCTGGAGTTCCTGCTTTTCACCAACTGATCCTCAGATCACAGGCCTACGTGTTTTCATGGCAAAAGAGAACAGAACACAAAACCCTGCAGGCCGGTCACAAAATGGGCAGCAGAGAGGGTCCCAGAACAGTGCACAGTGCCCATACACACCACCGCGCTCTGTCTCCTCTGCACAGGACTTCTGCACATCCCTCCCTGCCCTGGTTTTTCAAGGCCAAATGTAGCCCTCTGCCCAAGAGAGCTGGCTCGAATCCTTCACGGCATCACGACTTGATCCACAGAAGGGCCCGGGTTGCTGAGCACACGGAGCTGGCACATGGACCCCAGCATTTTCTAACCTCCTTCA
Source organism: Craseonycteris thonglongyai (assembly GCA_004027555.1). Classification (NCBI taxonomy): domain Eukaryota; kingdom Metazoa; phylum Chordata; class Mammalia; order Chiroptera; family Craseonycteridae; genus Craseonycteris; species Craseonycteris thonglongyai. The sequence goes on along the minus strand of PVKE010013377.1, from coordinate 17,904 downwards.
CCACAGGCATAGTGTTCACCAGGCAGGCCCACGGCTAGAGAATATGTACACGCTGCCGCACACGCTGGGTGTCCGGGCAGTTCCAGCCACCCCGGGCGTGTCTGCCTACTTGCTCTTTTTCATGCTAGTGGCTTAAGGGTGGAGAGCTGGATGGGGGAAAGGCATCTAGAAGGTGACCAGAGCGCAGGGCAGTGGACTGAGGGTCAACAGAGCACTAACAGTTCAAAATGAAACTGCAGACAAACAGTTGCTACAAAACATCTAGGCTCGGGCACACAGCTCCGCCATGGTCACCCGTACTTGAGAAAACTCCTGAAAGAGGTAATCCATGCCAATCCTGCCCTCATTCGTGCTCAGAGCCACAACAGGGGCTCCATCTCATTAGCGCAAAAGGCCCAAGTCCTCACAGACTGGAAGGACCCACCAGATCCTTGATCTCCTCACATACTCGAACCTCATGTCCTCCTGATACCTTTCTCCCTCTTCCTCTCTCTCTGTCCAGTCTCTCTCTCACACACACACGACTTCAACCACACTGTCCGCTGCCATCCACACAAACACACTTCAACCACACTGTCCGCTGCCATCCACACACACACACACTTCAACCACACTGTCCGCTGCCCTCTCACCATCCCAGCAGGTGCACCTGCCAAAGGCAAGGTCCCTGCGTTCACTTTCCTCCGACCTAGAATGCTCTCCCGCCACACATCAGCTCCTCCACAAGGAAGCTCATACACTAGTTCTCTGCAAGGCCTGCCCCATTACCTTCCAACCCCTCAGCCCCCACCCCCACCTGACCTCTGCCCCTGGCACTCCCCTTGCTTATCAGCAATTGTCACCACCTCACAGACCATGCTGAATTGAATAGTCACCCCAAAATCCATGTCTACCTGGAACCTAAGAATGTGAGCTCATTTGGAAAGAGGGTCTTTACTGATGTAATTAGTTAAGATGAGGACACACTGGAGTAGAGTAAGCCCTAATCCAAGGACTGATGCCCTTATAAAAAAAAATTAAAAAAAACAGGAGAGAACAACCCAGGAAAAAGGCCCATAATGACAGAGGAAGAGAGCAACGCTAGGCTGTCACAAACTAAGAATACACCTGCAACCTCCTGAAGCTAGGAGAGAAGGTTCTCCCTCAGAACCTTCAGAACTGTGACAGAATACATTTCTGTGGTTTAAGCCATTCAGTCTGTGGTCCTTTGTTACAGCAGCTCCAGGAAACAAATACACGTACCACGAATTGTCATCCTTTATTGTCTGTCACCCCTCACCAGAAAATAAACCCCAGAAGAAATAGGATTTTAGTTTCTTTTGTTCAGTGCAAAATGCCCAGCACACAGAACGGTATCTGGCACCAAGTAAGCACTGAATAAATATACACTAAATGAAAATGAGTGAATAAAAATGAGCTGAGGAGAGAGGTAGGGGTGCTATACCCATCCTACCAGAGGGTAAAACAGAGATGTCCTAACTTTGCTCAGAAAAAAAAAAAGAGCCAGGACCCGAACTGAGCTGAGATTTTGTTCATTCATTTGATAAATAGCATGGAGTGCCTCCAGGTGCTAAGTGCCATGCTAGCCTTCAGCATAGTGCTTAGAGTGATCAGCAACCACATGTGCGGGGTGGAGGGATAGGAAGGGCTGAATCTAGCCTCAGGGCTCCCTCCCTCTACGAGGGCCGTGACCCTGAACAAGGGAGCTCACCTCCACCTCGGTCTCACTCAGGGTTCTCATCTGCAAAGTGAAGGATAAATCAGAAGCCAAATCTACCTGCTCTCAAGAGACAGGCGAGGCTTGTCTTAATGCGTGCTGCTTCTGAGAAGCCTTCTGGAGCCAAGGGGAAGTCTCTGTTCCGCTGACTTCCATTTCGGCTGGGCACTTGGCACTTTCCACGCACTACTTTGAAATCTTTCCCATTACACAGGCCTCTGTTGTCTTATTTGCATAGCTAATTTTCAGACACATTCTCTGGCCTCTGCAAGCCATGGTCCCGCCTGTGTCCTCACTGAGTGGCTCTGCTCCTCCCCGGCCTGCAGACAACAAGCTCACACACCATGCTCAGCTCCCAGAGCAAGGTTCCCTTCTTCCCATGTGGACCTCGGGGACTTGGGCTGCTTTAGAGGTGTTCCCCAAGTTCAATCTGCAGGTCTCAGATCTCCGGTTTGGGCAAAGCATCAGCAAATGAGGGGCTTCAGATAAACATGCCATCATACAAGAACACGCACAGATGTACACATGCACAGACATCGCTCTCTCAGCGGTGTAATTACAGGTGATCAGCATACAAAACCAGCAGGCATCAATGCAGGGCCAGCCCTGTTAGGAACACAACCTGTTAGGAGGTCCAAGCATGAGCTTTGGAGCCGAGCAGGCCTAAGTCTGAATCCCAGCCCTGCGTCACCTTGGGCTACACCTGACTTCACCTTTCTGCACTTCAGTGACCTCATCTCTCAAGGGCCTCAGGAGGCAGGCCTTAGCAAAACGCCTAACACCCTGTAGTTCTTTTCTAGTCTCTGAAAATGGGCAGCACATGCTAGTGTGGATAAGAGGGAAAGAATCTCAACACCCACAGTGAGGAGCTCTGGACCCCATCTGCTCTGGGACCTATGGCCACATGGTAGGAGGCTCTTCACCTTGCAGGGTCTCCCTCAGCCGTCACAAAAGCAAAAGGGAGAGGTGGTACTAAGGACCCCCAGCACTCAGTCAACCTAAAAAGATGGAAAAGGCCTCTGCATTTGGGGCCCTGGCGTTTCACAGCAGGACTGGTGTGAGGAGAGAACAGCCCACTCTCCAGGCAGAAGGCTCCCCTCTTCACCTGTTCCTGACTCCCACAAATGTGCCTCCAGTTAGCTCATCCCCTGGCCGCCTCTCCTTCACAGTACCAGATTATGTGCATTTTTATATTCACAAATGTAATGTGCATTCATGCATTTAAAAACACTTGTTAAGGAAAGGGGACACAAATAATAGTAGTTACTTACACTTACTGAGTCCTTACCAGGCAATCTGCCGAGTGCTTTATGAACATTCCTCTCTGAATCCTCGCAACAGCCCTGTGAGGCAGGTATTGATATTATTCCTCGTTTACAGATGAGGAAACCGAGGCCCAGGGAGATAAAATAACTTTGCTCAAGTCCCAAAGCAGAAGGGGCTGAGTAAGAGCTGGAACCCAGCTTGGCCTCACCCTAGAGTCTCTTCACCACCCCAAGGGAGGACACTCTTCTCCCTGGTCCCCCTGGAACAGCACATGAAAGACACTGTCTCCCAATAAGTCAGAGCTTCCCAAAACCCACTGGGCCGCTCAGCCTGCAGAAACAGCCCGTTGACCCTATTTGTGAGAGCCTCCAGATGCCTCCTCTACCAGGTCAAGCCCCTGTAACATCTTAGAAACCACGGTTTCCCCCCCAAAGCACCCAGGCTAAGGGACAAACCATCACAATACTCCCACAAGCCAGGTGAGAGGGGGAACCAATCACCACACCCCCGTAAGGAAAGGCCCACCGCACACAGAATCTCACTTCCTTCCCCACATTCACAGAGGCTATTCCAGAAGCAATAGTGTCTGATTTTCCAGCAGGCAATCTTTAAATGCTCTCCTGGCTCTGCTCTCCTGAGTCTCGAACCCCTGCCTTGAAGAACAGACCAGTCTCAATGTGCTTGTGACACATGCTTACTTCCTCAGGAGAGAGGTTGGCAGGTCACACCAAAAGTACAGCACCCTATGACAGTATCTAGACCGTGGGAGAAGTTGTGGGGGGGTGGGGGGGGATGTGAAATCAGAAGCACGTGATTCCAGGGCCCTGCCACCACCCCTAGCAGCAGGACTTACCCACCGCACCTCCCTTCCCCAGCCTGCCCCAGCATGCCTGGTAAGCACAAGTCAGCCCCGCCCGGAGGCAGATCAATTCTTAGGAAACCGTCAGAACTGAGGCCCACACCCCCTGCTGGGCCCACTGGGTCCCAGTGGAGCATAACTTCCTTTTCTGGGGGCTTTTTCCCTTAAACACTTTCCAATTTGTTTGAATGCTTAAACCAGCAATTAAATGGGGTCTGAGGAACCTGAATTCCACCCTGAGACGCTCCTGGAAAGGCGGACATAAGGCCAGGGGTGGGCAATGGGAGGGGAAGGCGCTTTCAGGTTTACTCAAGGACCTGATCTACCTGTCAGTCGTCTTAGGTTCCCGCAGAGACGGCTTTCTGTTTCCTTGTACAGCTTGTCTCCTTGTACAGCTCACATCTGCAATGGGGTGGGGGTGGGTAGTAAGTGCTACCCATCCTGACACATCCCCTTTTTCTCCATCACCACTGTCACTACCCCAACGTCTTAAGTTCAAGCCCTCACCTTCTCTCATGCCAGTTACTCTAATGGACTCATTTCTCTCGTCTTAGTTTCATTCTCCATACAGCCCCAGGAGCTACCTTTCTGATACACAAATTGGTTGTTACACAGTAATCATGGGGATGGAGGGTACAGCATAAGGAATATAGTCAGTAATACTGTAATAACTATGTAGGGTGTCAGGTGGGTACTAGATTTGGGGTGACAGATGGAAGGGAGCTGGGGAACAGGGTGAAAAAGGTGAAGAAATTAAGAAGTACAAATTGACAGTTACAAAAGTCAGGTGGGTGCTGGACTTATCATGGTGACAGCTTCTTTAGGTATATACACGATTCACAACACGGGCAGACGCCTGAAAGTGATGTAATGTTGTATGTGAGCTATATTTTTTAATAAAAATCTTCTTAAAAAAGAAGTTTCTTAATGTAAAAAAAAAAAAAAATTTAATTCCTTTTTCACCAGACCCTTCATGTAAAAAAGTAAATTAACATAACACAACACAGCTTTACAGACCTGGCCCTGTCTCCCTTCACAAGCACTCCCAGCCCAGAGGACAGAATCCAGGCTTGGCAGTGTGTGTGTGGCCTCAGCCTGCACGAGTTTTGGAGTCGCACAGATTCTTGGCTGACACTCATAACCACTTGACGGCTGTGTGGGCACACACGTGTTTCTGGGCCCATTCCTTCCCTGGGCCCTGGAAATAACACCACCAACCTCCAAGGCTGCTGTGAAGATTTAATGAAGTTGCAGAGAGCCTAGCTCTCCGAAAGAGAGCGATGGTCACTCTAACCTCTCCCCATCCTGGTTCGGGGGCTGTACAATCACTTCATACGGAATGAATGGACATGAAAAGACTCAAGAGAAAAGAAGTTACCTTCAAGATCTAAAAATTAAGGGCCACAAACATACAAATTAGGCCTCCAGAATGTGAAAGAAACCAAAATTAACTGATTTCCAAAATAATGCAAGAGGAGGGTGGGAAGGGGAGAAGAAACACGTTACTTTGGGAGGAAATGATTTTAAAGTATATGGCCCTATGATTTTTTTAGACTTCATTTGTTCCAATGATTTAGGAAGATTACATTTCAAAAGCTCACAAAGAACATGCTTCTATTTTCTTAACTATTTCTTAATTAGTATCTTCAAAGAACTAAGTACTTTTATTGACTGAATCTTAATAAAAATTCTCTGAGAAATTCCGGCATCAGTCACAACAAACACCCTTTTGGAATTTAATTTTCTTTTCAGCACACAACGTCCTATGGAAACTCATTTGCCACCACAACCAGTCAAAAAAATCTGCCTAGAGCAGGAAAACTTCAAAGCCCCACAAGAGAGCCTTATAGATGGAAATTGGCCCCCTATTTAGCCAAATCCCACATCTAACAGATTTCTCCCCCACCAAATTTTCCAACTTTTACTGTTAGATTCAACTTTTCCATCCTCTTCCTATCCCTCATAGCTTTCCCATTGCCTCCTTGCAGCTAGAAACCCCATAAACCCAGTATCTTTTCCTTGTCCACAAACTGAATACAACTGAAGGGCAAGAATGGGCAAAGGGGAACTAGCTACAGCTATCTTCACCTTCCTAGCAAAGACCCATCCTTTCCAGCTTCTGGTTTTTTCAATTCCCTCCTTTTAGATGATGGCAGGGCCTGGAATACTCGTGCTGTACGTTGGGGGCTGAACTAGTAGGAAGGCAAAAGCAGGAAGAATTATTCATCAGTACAAAAGGGTACTTTAAAAACCTTTTTCTCTTGAGGACAATTCCTACTGGAAGACTTAATCAATGCCATTATCCCAAGTGCGTATGGGCAAAGGGAGAGAAGGGGGTGAATGGCAGCCTTCACCGAGTACCCACTACAATTCACAGGTATACCGCGTTTAATATAAGGCCGATCACATCCTGATTTTACAGACGCAGAAACCAGGCTCAGAGGGGTCAGGCAGCGGGATTAGGATATACCCAGGCTCACCAGACACCGAAACCCATGGACTCAGAAGCTTCCACAACTGCTTATGTTAAAACATTGTCCGGGATTAGAGGGCCCTTTACAGTTTACATGTTGCTTCCCTTATACATGATTTCATTTAACATCACAACCCTGTAGCACAGCTTCTCCTATTTCACTAGAATAGTGAAAAACAAGTCCTTTTTCACTATTGTAGAAGTCTTTTTGGTTTCAAAGATCATCAGTAACTCGTGCAAGCCAGCTGTAACACTTACAGAGAGTTATGCCCTTTATGAACTGTTCTCTCACCTCACAATGCCTGATAAACAGTAGGGGTTCAAATGGTAACTATTATTAGCATGACCTTTATTAACTGAATAGCCGTTAAAGTAAAATTTAAACACATACACAATTTTAAAGATTCAACCTAATTAGTCAAGCTTATACTTGGAGAGGATATAATTTTACCACTACCTCAAACTCAGATAACCATTAACAGCAGCTTCCAAAAAAAACTGACAAAAAAGGATTACTGAAAATTATGTGGCTGAACCCAAAATGGATTTTGAAAGCTACTAACAGAAGAAAACAAAAGGATAGGTACATTCGGTTCTGACAAAATATAAATTTCTCCTGTCCTTCTAGCATCATGGCTTGATCATTAATGTGCTATGTAACTTGGCCATGTCATTTTAACTCTGTGATAACCCTTAGTATCCAAAACAGGATGGCTATCAGGTAACCTGGAAGTTCACATGAGAGGCTGCCCAGGAGGTCTGGGGAAAGGAGGGTGGAGTGGACACGCTACTACCTTGAACTATTTTTAATGCGCTACATCTAATGCACTGTTTGCAGATTAATTACACTCACCTGAAAAGAAACCTGGGCAGTTCAGAAATGTCGTCTGCAACAGGAATCAGCTCACCACTTTTCACGGCAGAATGAAAAAGGTGACAGAAGTGTGGTGTTACGAGGATCTCAACATCAGTCAGACAGAAGGAAATCGGTAGTACTGTGGCAATGAGAGATCCTGGGGTAGTCTTCAAGTAAGGCTGCGCTCACACCAATTCAACTGAGCATCCACTCCAGGCTTGAAGGTTAAAACAAAAGAAAAAATTCAGGTCCACAGGCGAAATAAATGTAATTTGAAGCACAGTTAACAACTTCATAGTAAAGATAGCTGGACAGCCATGTACACTAATTTGTGTGCATGAGAACAGTATTCCTACTATAAGTCTAGTACCAATTATTATCAGTTTTTGGCTTTGTTTTGCAATCATTCTTGCTTCTCATGTGTTTTAAGTCTATCCTAATTTCTTCATAAAACGTCTGAGGTTGATTTTGTTAGCTCACAAGAAAGATGTCTCTGTCAGAAACCAACTCCTGCCTCTATCAGATTGTCTAGCTCTCTTCATATCCCATTTCACGGATAAGGAAGCTGAGTCCAGAGAGGGCAAATGACTCTTCCAAGGTCATACCAATATATTTAGGACTAGAACTAGGGCTCAAGAGTCCCACGGTGTGGGTCTCCAGCTCTACCATTGCTACAAATGATCTGACATGCGTGTGTCTTGAATACAAAGTTAATGGGGGGAGGGGAGAAGCCAATATGAGTCATCTCCATTGTCAAGGGACACCATTCAGGCTATTCTAATAACACAGCCAACATCTCCCGAACCACTTGTTCTGGAAATAACCAACCTCAGCCAGAGAGTAAACGGCCACGTTTTATACTGGCTTCAGGACATTCAAGCCCCTGTCAGCAGATGTGCTGCTGGGCTTTGGGGACCGGCTGGCCCAACGCAGGCAAGCCGACACTGGTGGTACTGGCGAGGGAATGGCGTGGGTGGGTGAGGTGGCCTGAGATGTGTTTTCAGATATTTCCTGGCGACAGCTGTGATTTCCTGCAGCCCATTACTACTCACCTTGGTACCCTTCAATGGCTCATTCACTCAGAGGTCCCTCCCTGCTCAACTTCGCAGGGACAAAAGCACCGCAGTCTGGGAGGTGCATGGTAATGGGGAGGGGTGCAGCACAGGAAGCAAACCCGAACTCCTTTTCCCACGCCTTACAGGAACTCCCCATTGGGTCCTCAGACGCCAGAGGGTGTCCCCAACTCTGAGCCTGACCCCCCCCCTCCCTTAGGGTCCAACCCGAAAGGGGCGGGGAGGCGGCAAAGCCCACTCCCCTGCGCTCTAGCCCGCGGCCCCCAGGCTCGTCCCTCGGGGAGCCTCCCTCCTCGCCCGCAGAGCCCCGGTCTGAACCCTTGTGCACTCCTGCTCGGTCCCCTTATGCACCCCTTCCTCCCCGCAGCGGACTTAAGTCCGGCCTTCCCGGCCGCCCCGCCTCCCGCCCGGGACCCCCTCTCATCGCGTCCCTCCGACCCCGAGTGCGCCCGGCACCCGCACGTCCCGCCCGCCCCACGCAGCCTCCCGGTCCGCCCCAACTTTTCGCGGCCGCGGCCCGGGCCCCGCAGTGGCGGGGCTTCCGCGCCCGGAGCCGCGGGGGGCGGGATCGCGGGCCCCCCTGCCCCGGCCCTCCCGGCCCGCACGAGTTGCGCTCGGGACCTGCTGGGCGATCGGGCCTCGGCGGTCAGCCCGGCGCGGAGGCGGAGCCGGCGTGGCGGGAACCGCGCTGTCCCGGCGCCCGCACTCCAGCCCGGGACCGGGTCTCCGCGCCCGCCCCGCCGGGCGGCTCCCCACACACCTGCCTGCGGGCGCCGCCACTCACCTCCTCCCGCGCCGCCGCCGCCACTGCCGGCAATACGTGGCAGGGGCCGCCGCCGATCGCGCTCCTCGCCTCTCCCCTCCTCTCCGCGCCCGCGCGGGCGGCTCCGGCGCGCCGGGCCGCAGCGCCAGGCGCCCTCTGCCGCCGGGAAGCCGAATCCTCTCGCCCTAACCCTAACTCGCCCGCCCTGCCCGCCCCCAGCCCCCCGCCCCCCGCCCCCAGCCCCCAGCCCGCTCCCAGCGGGGGCCGCAGAGCCGGGAGACGCGCCGCCGCCGCCTCCGGGAAGCCTGCAGTGATCACCCGGTCACTCAGCGCGCTTCCTCCCGCTCGCGTGCAGCCGGGGCAGCAGTCGTCCCCCGGGTTGATACGTTTCCTGTTTCTCTGCTTCGCCCACGAAATAGTGAAATCAGGAGGTGGGGCGCGTTAGGGGGGCAAACTCGTCTCGTGTTCAGCATTTTCTCCTAGGGCTAGGGTAAGCGCCCTGCCTGGGATACTAAAGTGCGCAGCGAAGACTTCTTGAGGGAGCAAGGAGTGAATGACTGAGTACAGATTTTGCCTCTCCTCCCAAGGAGGCTGTTAAGCCTCAAGATATCCCGACATGGATTTGGGGTCTTTTTTGTAAGTTACACGCACACACACAAGTACACGTGCACAGCTTTGTAGGAAGAAATGGGGTTCACAATTCCCAACCTCCGACCAGAAAAGCCTCAAGAGGCCCACAGCTACGTGTTATTCGGGATTCCAGTCAATTAGACTTGGGATATCTTGGGAAAGCTGATCTCTCTGGGCAGTTACCTCACCTGTGAATTAAGACTAATAAAAATCTACTTTATAGGGTTGTTTCAAGGATTGAGATCATTCATTGTATACAAAGCTCTTTACACACACCACTCATGTATGCGGTGGTATCTAAATGGTACCTATTGTAATACCTTTGTATATTCGTATGTGGTATTGTCACCTGTCTAGCAGGGCCACCAGCCCTGGGAGCAAGACCTCTCTAGTCCCTCCTCTCCCCACCTTCCAGAATTAACTGGTCGTGGGTTTAGTAAGAGCTGTAGAACTGGCTTGCCTACAGGTTTTCCACGTGGGTTTCAGTAGCCAATCTCTCAATTAGCAAGTGTTTATTTTATTGCAAAGGCAGTGAACAGTTTGGGGCCCCTGCAGGCTACTGTTTCTTACTGTTTTCTTCCCGCCTCTCTCTCAAAGCCGTCTTTCCACTTCTGAGAGTCTCCTTCCTGCTCCACACATAAAGCAGCAGTGAAGTGGCATCAGGTAGGACTGGGCTGAAATCCCAGCCCATCCAACTTGGGCTTTCTGGACCTCAGGCCCTCAATTGTAAACTGTAGAGAATAATATCTATAGCATTGAGAGAGAATTGCTGACCCAGTCTAAGTGAAGTCCCTGGAAGATGTATGTGTTTAATAAGAGGCAACTATTGATTACTTTAAGCATGTAGGACCATCTTCTGAGTGTTGTAGGTGCTGTGAGAATAAGGGAAAACAACCTGGATGAGATAAAATTCTTATTCTCAAAGGAGTTTGAGGTCTAGTGGATGAGAGAGGCATGCACATACTAGGGCAGAGGGTTTGAGGGCACGTGGATGCTGCTAAACATGAAATTAGCAAGTCTCAAGTTCCAAATGGGGGGCAGTATTGCACTGTGACTTGCCTTGATTCACTATAATTGCAAATGCCATTTTTCTCTTAATATTATGTACCTAACTTCCCAAGGCTACTGCTAAAAATTAATGGAGCCATTTGATGTAGGATTCAGGCCTTTAATACAGTGACTTCAAATGCTTCCTTATCCTAGTAATAATGTATACCGTATATTGTGCCTTTGTGAAAGCTTTCTCATTTGTAAGTTAAAGTTGCATATCTTGCACTTCATGTCTAAGAGGGAAAGTTCACATATTGTTACACTCATAGCCTCAAAAGAATCATACCTCAGTGTGTATGTCCTTAGTATCACCCCCTCCCATGTGACATGCTCTGGTCACTGGGACATCAGCAAACATGGTAAAAGCAGGGACGGTTGATAAGCACTTGTGCAGTACGCCTTACTATCTTGGAATGCAGTAAATAAAGAAACGTGGTCTAACCTCCTTGAAGATGAAAGACCCCAGGCAGAGAGAGGTTTGTGGTCTCAACTGCGACAGCCCCCAGCCAACCCACCAGCTGACTGCAGTCACATGAGTGAGACCAGGCAAGACAACCCAAGAACTGTGAGAAATAAAATGGTCATTGTTTTAAGCCACTAAGTGTTGGTAGTTTGTTATACAGAAAGAGATAACTGACACGCATATCACAGAGGCCCTTGGACGGTTACAAGGTCTTGGTGAAATACACCCAAGAGTCAATACTACCAGTGTTTTCTGTCAAGCATTCCATTGAAGTCGCTCTGTCTCAGCTTATGGAATGTCTTCTTTCAGGGTGCTTCACTGAATTGGTTGCTGAACCTAGTACTGTTTAAAATCTTTTGACAGCCAATATGACAATGAACTGGCTATATGGGCTTATAAGCCTCTTTAAATACTACATGTCCTTGAAGCACAGCAATTGTTATAGAGATTGGGTGTGTTTATGGCTCCCATTTTTTTATGAACTTCTTAATGATGAACACCTTGTCCAGTTTGACAAGGTTTCACCATAGCTATGAAACATCACATAAGGAAGGGAAGTTAGAGCTCAGCTAACCCACTGCCTCTCTTTGTATTAATAGAGGAGGACACTGGAGTTAAAAGAGATTAGAAGACCCTGACAAATTCCTAGATTCCTGGAGCCTACTCAGAGCAGAACTGGATTGACCAATTCAGAATTCTTTATGCTATTCATTGGATTGTTCTGCTTTTCCTTTGTGACATTTGTTGCTACTAAAAGTACTCCCCCCACCCCACCCCCCATGCTCAAAATATCTTTTCAACTTTCCTCTGCATTCATGACAAAATCCAAACAGTCTGGGCCCACAAGGTCTGATAGAGCTTCATTCTGCTCTACCTCCCTCAGCACGCTGCCCACTCCAGTGTTTTTCTGTTCTTAGTTAACTCAAGATTCCAAGTCCTGAAAGAAAGTCAGCTTGACCCAACTTGGTCACATGCCGAACTCCAGCCTGAGAAGAATGGGACTCCTTGAATGGCAGCCCTCAAAGATAATCATCAGGCATTGTAACCAGAAGAGAAAGTGGATCTAGGTGACAAAACCAATGAATGTCACTACATTATCCCCAGGCCTGAGCTTTCTCAAGGAAGCTTTTCTTAACCATTCCATTTTTTAGGCTCTGTCGGAACACTCCTTTTTTTCCCTGTTTTGATCACATTTTGTAATTACACATTTATTTGTTTCTCTCATGTTCTCCTTTAATGAGAGATGGGACAGTATTCATTTGACCACTGCTATATCCTTGTCACCTGGCACAGAGACTGACTCATAATCAGCTCTCAGTAAGTAATGAAGGAGTGAAACAATGAATGAATGAATGAATGAATGAATGAATGAATGAAATAGGTCTTGTGATTCTTCTGACTTATCACTGGATTCTTCTGACTTATCCATTGAACATTAGCTTGGGTCCCTGAGAGACGCTGTGAGGAGAACAAGGACTCACACTCAGGATACAGGAGGAAACGCCACCTTGTATGTCAGAGATTTACCACGTTATGCTATGCTGTGCTGGTCTTGAAGGATGAATTACATACTCAGTGAAGCAAGACTGGGGAGGTCTAGAACAGTGAAGGCTGAGTGCCTCAGAGCGTTTGCTGAAGTCGGAACCCTCAGAACTGAAACTCAGTTCGTGGCCTGGCTGTAGCTTCCCGGATCAGAGCTCAGCAGTGCCTGTTCCTAAACCTGCTTCCTCGGCCAGTCTGCCTGGCTGTGTAATCTCTACAGCAGAGGTCTCAGGTTCATCGCCCTATGGCCGTAGGTCCATGGAGAGGGTTTTGCCACTCCCATCCAAAGTGAGAGCTTATTAGAGCAATGTAAAGAAAAAGTATGCCATTTTTGTATCAGTCAATATCATTTTTGTGATAGCTTAGGGGTTTTGTATTGGCCGGTGTTTTGTTTGTTTGTTTGGTGGTGATGAAGTAAAAAGTTGGCAACCTCAGTTTCTCCCCTAAATGTTTTTGTAACATTACTGATCCATGCAATCTGAAAGCCTCGGGAATTACCACTTTGCCATCTCATAGACCTGGACAGTCCCCACCCGGGCCCCTCAGACTCTGTAGACCAACCTTCAACCTACTGCTGTTGTTGCTGTTGCTTCAGTCACATCGATCCAAACTCTGTTTCCTTTTCTGCTTCATGCCTACTTGGCAGTCACCATAGCTCCACTGGCCAGAACATGGGGCTAAAGAAGCGACACTCAGGACTGCATCTGTGACCATGGGTCAGGATGGAGATGGCCACAGCTCTGGAGATGTCCTGTTGGAAACTAAGCCCTGGGCTTGTGGTCTGGTCAGTGACCATGTATATGTGTATGTGCACACACGTGTGTGTGTATATGCGTGTGTGTGTTCTTGTGGAACAACAACACTATTCCACCATAAAGGAGCTATTTAACCCTAAAAGGAGGTATTGCTTTTAACCCCTGTTTCACAATGGGGAAACTGAGACCTAGAACACTTAAGCAATTCACCCAAGGCCTAGCTGAACACAGAAGCCAAACAAAGCTTCCCTCCCCCGGTGCTCCACTGGTGTTAGCTAAAGTTAAATCTGAAATAAATTCCAGCCAACATTATGGAACGCTTTTTCTAGAACTAGGAAAGGGGGTAAATTTATTTTCCCTATGCTAAGAGTAGAGAAAGTATCCAGCATAAGCCCCATCCATTTACAGTTCCACCAGAAGCTAACCTACCCATTTCATGCACTTAACTGGAATTTGAATTCCTCAGAGAAAACTACTGCATAAGTATCAAGTATTATAATAAAAATGTCTTTTTCTCACTGGTACGAATATCATATTTATTTATTTTTTAAACAAAGACTTTGAAAAAAATTATACTCACTCAATGCTACAGTAAAGGGAGTCTTGACCACTTTCGTAAAGCTGTAAAATTCCATGAAGAAAGTATTTTAAGCTTTCTGCTTTTATGCGCACAATGGCATTGGAACGCTGATGAAAAGTTCAACCAAGACCCTCAGGCAGGCTGCCCCTGGTTTTGTGAAATTTAAGTCTTCAGCTAAAGGGTGGGAAGGAAGCTCTAAGCCCCCACCCCCTGCTGCCAGCGCCCAAACTAAGCCAAGAACCCTCGTGGATTCTTGAAACTTAATTTCTTCACATCTTATTCCCTGCTAACAAATGTTGTTTCTATTTCAGGAGAAATAGGAGCTTCATTAACTGCCTGTCTTCATGCTCATCTAACTCCTTTCAGGGTTTCGGTGTCTTTGCTTTGGGAAAATAAGACCACACTAACACCACGACTCCCTTGAGTCCCATTAAAAGCACACAAGTCAGCGTGAATAGAACAGAGCAGGGGAGCATCACCTTTATTCCATCGCTTGTACATAGTTCTGCACAGGTTTTAAATTCCAAACTGAAAAGCGATACTCATTAATTATGCTATCTTTCAGATCCATGACCCTTAAGATTTTCATCAGTGATTCATATGGCAGCTAGCTGTCCCTTTTGGTCTGGCACACTTTTAACATGAAAAGGTATTTCCTATCAACTGTGTCCTTGTCCCCAACAGAGCTTCATCATTATCAGAAAGCACTGATACAGTTTCGAGCCTCTACTTCACCCTTTAATCAGTCCACACGTATTTACTGAGTACCTTGGATGTACAGGAAATGTAAGCATTTTGTGGATACAGAAGCAAGTGGAAATGAAGACAGTTCTTTCTCTCCCTAGAGAAGCTCACAGACCAGTGGAGAGAAAAAAAGAAAAAAGAAAAAATAAATAAATAAATATATATATATGTATATATATATATATATATATATATATATACACACACACATATATATACTTACATATATATATAATTACAAATTATGTTAAGTGTTTTGAAGAAAAAAAGGTAATGGAGATGCTGAGATAGCTCAACAGGTTGAGCACTTGCTTTGCAACTGTGAGGTCCAGAGATCAAATTCCTGCCCAGGCCCAGGCAAACCCATATGCTGTACTGTGATGCAACTGGTAACTGCTGGGATGACTCAGTGGCAAGGGTTCTCATCTCCCATGTAGGATAGGGTGACCAGATGTCCCACTTTGGGCAGGATAGTCCCGATTTTTAACAATCTGTCCTGCATCCCGCGGCATTTAAAAAAAGTCCCGATTTTTGGAAAGAATGAATGACAAGCTAGGGAACAGCGGGAGATAGACCAAATTTTTAATTAAGAACCCCCTCCTCCCCGGTCAATGGTGTCCCGCTTTACCAATGTTAAAATCTGGTCACCTTAATGTAGGAGACCCCAGCTCAGCTCCCGCCCTGCGTGGCCCCACATGCACCTGTGTGGAATGGAACTATGTCACAACTAATGATGTACAACTATGAAGACTGCTCTGAGCCCTCCCCACCCACTTCTCTCTGTCTGTCTCTCCCTCTCTCTCTCTGATCCCTCTCTCTCCTCTCAAAACGTAAAATAAATTTAAAAAAAAAAAAAAAAGGTACTACTGGAAAGTTTAATAAAGGGACCTAATTTTAGATTGAGAAGTCTGAGAACTTTCTGAAAAGACCTTAAAGCAGGGTCCTGAATGATGAGTGGGTATTGACTCAGTGAGGAGCCCACTGGGCATGTGGTCCTCTCCACCCAAAGCTTCTGAATCTTTTGAATAATGACCAAGACCAGAGTGCAACTTCTCAGTGCCTCTTACTTTCAGAGAGGGGTCCTGGGGTCCCCCACAGGCACAGAAATAGGACAAGGATGCCCCAAGTTCTTTCCTCACCACTCAACGCACATTCTGCTCTTTGAACGCCAACTCCCCTCGCTGTAGCACTTAGGTTAGTACTCCAAGTGGGTGTCTGACCTGATACCTGTGTGTGCTCCGTCTCTACACCGAAGCTGTAAGTTCTTGGAGAGCAGCTGATTCTGTCTTATTCTCCTGTTCTAAGGCTCTCAGTGTCCAGAAGAGAGTTTGACTAGTAGCTACTGTTCCCTGAATACCTGTTCAATGGAATTAAATTTCATCTCTGCATTTAGTAGTGTATTAAGCATCTGATGTAAAATGACAGCCAAATTAGACAAAGTAAGTATGATCCAGAAGTTCAATGAGTGGAAGAAAATGCCAAGGATCCGGTCAAGAAGATGGAGTAGGTAAATACTGTGCCTGCATCCTCTCATGACCACACCAAAACTACAGCTAAACAACAGAGCAACTGTCATTGAGAATCACCTCAACTCTAGCTGAACCAAAGCACTAGATATCTCAAAAGACAATTTACAGCTCTCACTACTTCCAAATGATAGTGTTATCAGACCCACAGCTAGATCTTGTTATTCAGTGTATTAATAAATGTTAATTACTTGATCACCAAATAATTTGATATTTTACAACTGCATCTCAATATGTTTTCCTTTGTAATCCTGCATGCTTTATTGTATTTAAGTCATTCTTCTGAGAAGGGGTCCAAGAGTTGCATCTGACTGCCAAAGGGCCAATAATGCAAAAAGGTTAATTTTCCTTTAGGAAAAGCTTGGTAGGCCTGTCTTCTAGCCTCGCCTGTATTGGTTCTACAGTGCTAGGCTCTCTCCTGTACTTAACTTGACATGTTGGCTCCCAGCACTGTAGCCTGTGAATTCTTCCAAAGAAGCAGGTATGCCCTGTGGTCCAGAGAAGCACACAGGCTTCTGTGAATCATAGGAAAGAAACAAAAGCAAAACAATAAAAAATTTTTTTTTAATAAAGCGAGGGATTAAGATCCGGAATAGGTCAATCCATAGAGCCAGGAAGCAGTTTAGTGCATACCAAGGGCTGAGGGGAGGGGAGCTGAGGGGTGAGTGCTTAATGCAGGGATTCCCAACCCCGTGCCCATGGCCCGATTTGTGTGCGCCCGCCGTTATTTGACTGCATCAGAAGTTTTTCATAAACACTAAGTAAAACTATCATTTATTTTATACATTTCTTAGAATTTTAAAATATTGTTGGAGTACCTACACAGGTTTATTATATTCGTTGGTATGTTTGCGATATCGTGTGTATAAGTTCTTCCCTAGCTGTCGCCTTTGTACACGTCGCGTCTTGTGTAGCCGCTGCGCTCTTTAAACTCTCCTCCCCCCACCGGGAGGCGCCAAGTTGCCGTTTTGATGGCGGTTGCTGGACTGATCGGGTCGTGACGGTTAGCTGGGATCACAGTGTTTTGATACATTCGATTTTAAATGAACTAAAAGCGAGCTAGGTAATCTATTATTATGGTGGCAATTTGATATGATATTGTAGTTCTATAACTATTTTTACTTTTATTTTTTTAGTCCTAAAATGAGTGGACCAAATAAGAGAAAACGAACTTATCATTTTAACACAGACTGGGAGGAATCATATTGTTTCATTAATTTAAAAGGTAAATGCGTTTGCCTGTTGTGTGGCAGTAGTATTGCAGTGCCAAAAAAACATGATGTTGAACGTCACTTTCAGACGAGTCATACCACTTTTGATACAAATTATCCACTTAAATCTGAAGTAAGAAAGAAAAAAAATAAATCAACTAAAATTAAGTTTAACTACTCAACAGACTGTTTTCACTAGACATGTGGAAAAATCTAAAAAGGCAACCATTGCTTCTTTCAAAATTTCTCACATGCTCGCAAAGAGGAAAAAACCTTTCCAGGATGGTGAATTGTTCAAAGAAGCATTTCTGACTGCTGCCGATTGTTTGTTTGAGGAATATTCTAACAAGCGTAAGATTATGTCGGCGATACAAGACCTACAGTTGTCAAATAACA
>PVKE010013376.1:0-36687 GCA_004027555.1 Craseonycteris thonglongyai | reverse complement strand
TTAAATGTCATAAACATTTTTATAGCTATTGTAGATTTTAAATTGTCCATAGGTTGTATCTGTAGTATATGAGAATGCAGATCAAGCTCTAAGAGATTACTGTATATATTGCTATCACATAAACTCTTAATATTTTTACAATTAAAAATATATATTACATATAATGATCTATATGTAAAAAATAACTTTAGTTAGAGAGTTATTAAATCTCTATCATTGTAAAGTGCTTTAGAAGTAATTATATGGAACCATTTACAAATTAAACATATCATTCACTTTGTAACACAATCTCTATTATCCAATGAGAATTTCTGAAGATGATAAATTGGTAATCATGATGTCTACTAGTTGCTATTAATAAGTACATGCACGCATACAATTATTTTCTCACTTTATCAACTTTATTAAGGTATACTTTAAATACAGTAACTTGCACCCATCAATGTGTGCAACTCAGTGAGTTCAGGCATATGCATATACCCATGACACACTGCCACAATAAAGATATAGAATATTTACATCCTATGAGTAAATATTCATGTACTTTTGCAGTGGAGAGACTTTCCCTTAGCTTCAGGCAACTACAGACTTTCCTGTTGAGTTAGCTTAGTTTGCACGTCCTAGAATTATAAATAGGATCATATAACATATTCTTTAGTGCTTGGCTTCTTTCAGTCTTAACATAATGACTGAAATTCATTAATGTTGTTACATGTATCATTATTTCATTCCTTTTTATTACTAAGAAATATTTCATTGCATGGATATACCACATTTTGTTTGACAAAGTTGTTAGATACTGTCTAAAGTGTATAAATTGAGAAATCATCTACACATATTTTTTAAATTTTCTATACATATTAAATATTGCGGCAGTATGATAGATTGTTTCCTACCCCATGGAAATAATCTCAGAGATGTATATTAATATATTAATATATCCCTACCTATACCTTTCAGTACCTCCCTACATGTGGTGAATATTTCCTGCCCCACCATCAGACTTTAGTTGAGCCAATGAAATAGGAGTGGAAGCAATAGTGAGCCAGTTCTGCAGAGACAAGAGGAGTTGCATATATATGCCTGCATATGTCAACCACTTCTCTCCCTTTTTCCTCTGCCATGATAATGGTGTGCCCAAATAGGGGCTGCTCTTTCAGTGTGCGCCTTTAAATGGAAGTCATGGGGCACAGAGCTGAAGCAGGGCCATAACCCACCTGTAGCTGTCAACATGTAACATCTGCAAGAAATAAATGTTTGAGATCATAAGATTCTGGAATGTTAAAGTTGTTTGTTATTAGAGAAAACTTGACTAAACCGGTATTTTTTTGTATAATTTATTATGTCTTCATGACCTTTGATCATTTTTAAACTATGTACATGTATTACTTCGAAACAATTTTTTAATTTAATCTTTTTAAAAGTATGCCTTCCTTTAATATTGTATAAATTAGCATTCCAATTTATACTAAGCCTCTTGTGAGTAGGAATAACGTGAATCAGTCCTCTGAACCCAATAACATCTAGAAGCACAGAGAAATTTCATTTCCTGGGCAGCAAAAGTGAGGCTCTGATCAAAGTAATTGTGTAACTACACTAGAGATATGATTTAGTCAGAAGATCTCTATCTACCTAAACTCCAGACTCTGTGGTGCAAGTTAAAGAGAAATTGCCCAAACAACACTTCTTGAGGAGCATCAAGCTTTCTAATATCACCATACACAAATTCAAAAATCATATTTCATGATACAGGGTTCAGTATTCAATTTCAAATCTTAATAAAAAAAAGGAGAATTATGAGATATATTTTACCTAAATAAGATAAAAATTTATCAAGTCATTTGGAAATATCTATTTAGCAGAAGAGTTTCATGTTTATTGAATAAAAGTATATGAATGAATAAATGAATGAGCTACCATATCATTATCATGCTTAGCTTGGAACATTGCTCCATTAATTATAAATTTACATGTGTTTACTAATGAAAACCTTTCCTTTCAATGAATCTATGGTCATGAGTGTACAATATGCTGTTATAATTCTTTTTTACATAAACTAACTTAGATAGGCCTTGCCCATACCCATAAGCATGAATCAACAATGCTTTATGGGGATCCATAATCTCAACCAAGCACAGAATATATATGCATATTTGCACCACTACATAAGCTCTACCTAGACTAAAGCAGAAAATTAAAAAATTTAAAAAAGTATCTCGTTAAAATTATCTGTGAACAAACTGAGAAACACAGGTTTAAAAATAATTAAAATTGGGAAAGCCGGGATGGCTCAGTGGGTTAAGCACTCACTTTGAAGCCCCGAGGGCCGAGGATCGAATCCTGGCTCCAGCCCAGGTGGACCCACATGCTGAACTGGGCTGTGCTTCCTGAATGTGGTGAGGCCCCCAGTTCAGTTAAAAATAAATAAATAAATAAATAAATAAATAAATAAATAAATAAATAAATAAGGGAAGCCCAGATGGCTCAGTGGGTTAGGCACTCACTTTGCAGCCCCGGGGACCGAGGATCAAATCCCGGCCCCGGCCCGTGTGGACCCATATGCTGAGCTGGGGAGTGCCCCCAGTTCAGTTCTCACCGGGGGAGACCCCGGCCCAGTTCCCGCCCTGTGCAGCCCCAAGCCCACCTGTTGAATAAAACTATGTGGAAAAACCAATGATGTGCAACTGCGGAGACTGTTCTGGGCCCTCCCCCTTCTCTCTGTCTCTGACTCTGTATCTCTCTCTCTCTGTCAAAAACAAATAAATCTAAAAAATAAAAATAAAAAAATAATTAAAATTATCTTTATTTTAATAATTTATTTTTAAACCTACGTTGACACTAAACTGTTCAGACCATTTTCCAGTAAAAGGGATCTCTGCAATACCTAAAATGTAATCTAGAGCCCTAAGCTTATAACGGATGTTACCATGTTCTTGATTTATCAAGTGTTCCATCATGAGTATGCCTTCTTGAAGATGAAGGTGAACTATCATGGAAGACCACATTCCCACCATGGCACACAAGGCTCTTGAAAAACCTCAGCCTGCTAGCTATGCTCACCTCATTTTACCTCTTCCGTTTTCTGCTCCAGCTCTTTAGTTCAAGTCCCCAAATGATTCATGTTCTCTTCCCTCATCAGTCTTAGAACCTGCTGTTCCCTCTACCTGAAATGGTCTCCTCTTCCCCCTACCACCCAGTTATTTCCTCCACATTATCAGGTCACAAATGAAGCATCATTTCCTCAGGTACATTGTCCCTAACCACTCAGACTAGTTCAGATGCCTCTGTTATATGTGCTCACAGCCTCCCATATTTTTCTTTCATAGCTTGTTTCACAGTTTATTTGTAATAATATCATTTATTCATGATAGACTTAAAGCTCCGTGAAGGTAGGGACTATGTCTGCTGTGCCCAATCACGTGCCCAGCTATTTAATAGTACCAAGTATTAAAAACATATGTGTTACATCCATGGATGAAATAACAAATTAATAACAAACTCTAAAATGGAAGTGGAAATAGAAGATCACACAGGATGCTGTGTGAGAAGAAACATATTTCCTATTTATTTAAGCATAAACCCAAATTGAGGAAGGGATATGTAAAGTAGAGGTGTCCAATCTTTTGGCTTCCCTGGGCCACATTGGATAAAGAAGACTTGTCTTGAGCCACACATAAAACACATTAACAATAGCTAATGAGAAAAAAAAAAAAAGTCGCCAAAAAACCTCATATTTTAAGAAAGTTTATGAATTTGTGTTGTATTCAAAGCCATCCTGGGCTGCATGTGGCCTGTGGCTGTGGGTTGGACAAGCCTAATGTAAAGAAAAAGTGGTGACCCTATGCCCTCTAAGTTCAGGAAACAAATATCAAGTTTATAATACACTCATCCTTCCTGCAGACTTGAGAAACTGGAATAGACCAATAAAGTTGAAAGATATTTTTAATTTCAGATCCATTATTTGAAAGGACATTCACAAAAGTGCAACTATGGCATCATTCATAATGAATCGATATGCATTACTAGATTTAAAAGATCATTGATATGATTTCTAGGGTTCCTTCTGAAGCTAAGATTGTTTAGACCCGTTAACCTTGTTTCAAAAAGAGAAATGGGATTTTTATGGTTCTTGGCATAAATTTTACCAGTGTAATAATACACAAAGCAGTCATTTCTGTATAAACCAAGTGAGGAAACATTGCTAAACTTTAACCACCTAGGGAATATAGGTCATTTATTATTAAAAAGTGAACCTGAAAGAAAGGGTTAATTGATTTGGAAACAACAAGAAAAAGCAAATAAAAAAATACCTGTGCTTACAGTTTTCATCAGCTGGTGACTTCAGGATTCTTTAACACAAGTTTTGGCAAATCATCTTGCTTGCTGCTGTCCTTGTGTTCAATACTAAATTCCCTGCTGCATTTGTTGCAATACATAATGTGTAATGAGGAGATATGACAAAGTTAACTGCTATTCAGATTCTGAATATCATTCCTTATAGATAAATCTCTATTATGTTCCCTTATGTGGTATGAAAAGAAGCCAAAATGACAAAGAAAACAAAAATTTTGCTTGTTAATTTTAAATAGTAGGTACTCCACGCTGTTACCATCTCCTACCAGTTAAATGATTTAACACCTTTTCTTTAGAGACAGGTTATATATTTCTGAGGTTTAAAATTGTTTTCCTTACTCTCTTTTCACATAATAATGGCAGAAGAAACTGTGAAATGAACATTTACTTGAAAGTATAAAAAAAACCCAAAGACTGATTTGAGTTATTTTCTCACAGATACATACATTGGCCATAATACATATATGTTTCTTGGGTATTTTGAACAAATAACTCTTCCATCTTATAATAAAGATTATATTTTTACTTCTTATTTATAAAGTCTAGTTCAATGATTTTAGTAACTAATGAATGATCTAATATAGCATGTCTATTTTGAATTATAAACAAATGTAGGTACACAACAATATTTAAAAAAATACAGGACCACCTAATTTCACACTTGTACTGAAGTTCATAGATGCATTGCATTAAAAAAATATCCAGTTACTCACCTTACATTTTTCCTGGCAAATATCTGGTCCAAAGTTAGTAACAATCCTATACATAAAAAAATAAATAAAAAACTAAACAAGATTTTTCTTCCCATCAGGAAGTGAATCCGTTTTTTCAAATGAAGCACATCTGTTAAGTCATAAAAGCAGAAGAGCAGAGGCAGTACTTCTGACAACACATTCAACCAATAAAAAGGCAGCTTTCTCAGGATGTATTATGTGGGAGGTAAAATAGAAGGAGAGACCTGATAACTGCTTAATTTGCAGTACAGAGTGAAACCAACGGGTGTATTTAGGTTGATTACTCATGTCCATGAAAGATTATTACAGAGCATATTTTTATAAAACATCAGCTGATTAGCTCTTTTTAGAAATGGCATTGTTTTGATATTCTAACTCTTAAAAAGAATCTCATACTGCTTTTCAGGAAGCTGTTAAATTCTTCTCAACAATCCAAGAAGTATATAAAGGGTGTCCCAAAATTCATGCAAAAAGTAATTTTGATAGAAAACAGGTTTACAATTAAAAATTGTAAATTTTCATTGCTCAACAATGAAAACACGTTGTTCTTTCCCACAGGGCTCCATTTTTAATAACCTTGAACTGTCAGCTGTCACGCTGTCTTTTTTTTTTTTTTTTCCGTTGGCAACACTTTACCACACAAATGACGCAAAATTCAAATCTTGCGTGAATTTTGGGACACCTTTTATGATTACATGTATTCTTCAAGTAAAAAACGAGTAAAAATACTGAAAGTTACCTAATTTTTATATGTGTGTCCTAGCTCATAGTTTCCTGCTGTAGTCATAACTCTCCATTTGCTGAAACACTCCAGAGCATTGGCTTTGGAGTCAGGAAACACTCAAGTGTATTCCCAGATTCAGCCCTTACTAGTTACCTGATATTAGGCAAGTTACTTTTCCTCCTGAGTTTAGTTTCCTCGTCAGCAAAGTGAAGACAAATGTTCTTAACTCAAAGAATTCTTGTGGGAAAGCTGGGATGGCTCAGCGGGTTAAGCGCACGCTTTGAAGCTCCGGGGACCGAGGATCGAATCCCGGCTCCAGCCCATGTGGACCCACATGCTGAACTGGGGTGTGCTCTCAGTTCAGTTCTTGCCGGGACCTTTGTGGGAGGCTCCCGGCCCAGTTCCTGCCCTGCGCAGCCCTGTGGAGTGAAACTATATGGAAAACTAATGTTAACTATGGAGACTGCTCTGGGCCCTCCCCCTTCTCTCTGTCTCTCTCTGTCTCTGTTTCTCTCTGTCAAAAATCAATAAAATAAATCTTTAAAAAAAAAAAAAAGAATTCTTGTGAAGACTAAATGAGGCCCTGGATAGCCAAATCTATATTGAAAAAGAAGAACAAAATTGGAGGCATCACATTTCCTGATTTTAAAACATATTGCAAAGCTAGAGTAATTAATTAGTGAGCATGTACTGGCATAAAGACAGACATAGACCAATAGAACAGAATAGAGAACCTAGAAATAAATCCACACACATTGAGTCAACGGATTTTCAACAAGAGTGTCAAGAACACACAATGCAAAAAGGATTGACTCTTCAACAAATTGTGCTGGGAAAACTAAATATCCACATGCAAAAGAATGATATCGGACCCTTATCTCACACCATACACAAAAATCAACTCAAAACAAATTAAACTTAAAACAAAGAAAAGCATAGAGGAAAAGCTTCATGACATTGGTCTTGGCAATAATTTCAGAATATGACACCAAAGCACAGGCAAGAAAAGCAAAGACAACTGGGACTACATCTGCATAGCAAAGAAAACAATCAACAGAGTGAAAAAGTTAACCTACAGAATGGGAGAAAATATTTTCAAAAGGTTATATCAGAAAATGTTTCATAAAGAATTAATTTCCAAAATATATAAGGAACTCCTACAAATCAATAGCAAAAAAGACAAATGACCTAATTTAAAAATGAGCTAAAGATTTGAATAGACATTTGTTGCAATAAAGACATACAAATGGACAACGTGTATATGAAAAAAGGTGCTCAGTGTCACTAATCATTGGGGAACTGCAAATCAAAGGCACAAAGGGATTTCACCTCACACTGGTCAGGATGGCTAGTATCAAAAGAACCAAAGACGTGTTAGCAAAGATGTGAAGAAATTGGAACCTTTGAACACAGTTGGTGGGGATACACAATGGTGCAGTTGCTATGGAAAACAATATGGAGAGTCTTCAAGAAATTAAAAATAGAACTATCATATGATCCAACAATTGCACTTAGAAGTAATTATCCAAAAGAAATGAAATCAGAATCTCAAAGAGATACTAGTGCTCCCACATTCACTGTAGCACTGTTCACAATAGCCAAGATGTAGAAACAATCTACGTATTTGTTGATAGACAAAATGGGCAAAGACTATGTGGTGTAATTATACAGTAGAATAGTATTCAGCCTCAAAAAAGGGAGAAATTCTGCAATGCATGATGACATAGACGTAATAAGCCAGTCACAAATCCTACTTAAGTCCATTGGAATGGTGGTTGCCAGGGGCTTGGGGGAGGAGCAACCGGGAAGTTGCTAATAAATGGACAAAAAAGTTTCAGTTAAGCAAGACTAATAAAGTCTAGAGATCTGATTGTACATATAGTCAACAATACTTTATTATAGACTTAAAAACTTAACAGGACAGAGCTCATGTTAAATGTTCTTATAATAAAATAAAATGTTAGATAAATGGATAAATAAATACCAGAGATGAATGCCTTTTCTTACTTCAATGTCTGGCTAAATAAAGCACATCTATAATTATTCCTTTCTTGCCAGCCTATAAATCCATCACCCCCCACCTAAAAAGCATGCAAAAAACAAACAAACAAACAACAAAATCCCTAAGAGTTATTTTGTATAAAAACATATGATTAAAATACTATAGTAAACCCCCCGCCCCAAAAAAATTTTTTTTTAATAAGTGTCAGCATTTTGGGCCCTTAAGAACTTTGATCTCTTTGAAGGTAAAGTACTGGTAGCTGCAAGATGCTATTTGTTAGTGACAATTCAGAGATGATGGATTATAGGAAGGCTGGGGATCTGACCCTGAGAAGACATCCCTCTTCCTCACTACCCACCATGCACACACAAGCAATCTTCTAACATGGCTCTTGAGAACACTTTACACAATAAGGAAGTTGAAGGACAATAAGTGGAGGACTTGGAGAAATGTAGAAATAAGAAAGTTACCAATAAAAATTATAAAACAGAAAAGGCCACTGTCATCAATGTGGCCTTTTCATGCCTCATCTCATTCCTACTTCCAATTTTGTCTTCTTTTATTTTCTGTTCTTTCATTTCACCCAACTTCTACTCTTCACATCTCCTTTTAGTTTTCTGTCCTTTGCCTGATTCTATGGAATTTCAAGTAGCAAGATAGTTTTGGACAGGAGTTTTAGTCTTAGGAAGAGTTATCAAATAAAATTCAGAACACCGATTTAAATTTGAATTTCAGATAAACCACAAATAATTTTAATAATAACTGTGTACCCTGAAATATTTGGGGCATGCTATACTAAATATTTGTTATTTATCTGAAATTCAAATTTAACTGGACATCTTGTATTCTTATTTGCTAAATCTGCCATCCTAGTTTAAGGGACCCTGCCCTATTCAAATTCTAACTCAGTAGATCTGGGGTGGGCCGTGTGCTTCTTTGTTTCTAACAGTTTCCAGATGTTGCTGATGCTGCTTGCCTGAGGACTGCCTGGTGAGTAGCCAGGATCGTTCAACAGAAATATAAGGAGAGCTACTATACATATATAATTTAAAATTTCCTAGTAGACGAATTGAAATAAGTAAAAATAAATAAGTAAAATTAGTCTTAATAATATATTTTAATTAACCTAATACCTCTAAAACCCTATTGCAAACAATTAATTTTTTAAATGATTAACAAGATGTTTGCCTTCCTTATCTGCCCTAAATCTGTCATTTGGTGTATAAGTACACACACCTCAATCCGGACTAACCAAAATTTCTAGTGCTCAGAAACCCCGTGTGGCTAGTGGGCACTGTACTGGACAGTGCAAATACAGAGCATCTCCTTCTGCTGTTAGAGCAATACCTTATGCCCCCACACCCCCCTCCCCCCAGAAGCTGCAGCAGTCTGATCACATCGCTCCTCAAACCCCTCTGGTCAGGAGAGGATAAGAGCCCAAGCCCATCCTGATCCCATATTGCGATAATAATGATTCTGTGAACACCTAGAAAGCTTAGTGCTTATTATATATCAATCTGTCATGGACATGTACTTCAGTTATATTTTCAGGTACACACATGTATACAAATTTTTTACTTGAAATAGAGTATCATTTCAATATATTTTATGACTTGATGACCCTAATATTTTAATATAGCATTCTTTCTGTTGTTGCAGTTTTCTTCCACTTGGTTAAAAATATTTAAGGCAGAATAGTTAGTATCTAGTAGGTTTCACACATGCATTTTAGAACAGAAGTCACAGGTAATATGTGATTATCTGAGAATAGCTATCTTGTGACTTTGGAGAGGAGCAGTGACACCCCCCCCCCCCAAAAAATGTGAATATGATAGCTTGCAGGTTGCAAAGCACTAACTTTATCAACTGTCTGGCACTGTACCTGCCTGCTCAGATGGCTGAGCAGTGGGTTTCATTTCAAAACAGAAACCCTGAATTTCACCTGCTGTCTGCTACAGAAGATACTATTTCTGCCTCCCAAGGTTGTTCACTATATAAGCATCCTAAAGATGTTCCAGAACAAAGAGCAGTTAGTTGACTTACTCACAAGATCTACAGAAAACACACAGGCACATGCAAAATATCCCTTCAACAGTCCCATGAGAGAACAGGAAGTTGTATATCTATGCTGCCTCCTTTACAATAGAAAATTCTTTGGTTTGGCTTCATTTTCTGATCTACTATATATTATTAAATAAAATGTTACCTGAAATTTTGAATATTAAAATCTATCTTCCCATAATCATATATGAACACATAAAATTGTGTTCCATGGCAGCGGGGGTGGGAGGGGGACGATAGATCTAATATAATTCTAATATTTGCCTTAAAGAGCATCTAGCATTTGCCATACCAGAGTCCCTATTCATTCAAATGTTCTCAGACTGAAAAATTGCATTAGTCAAATGTTGGAATCAATTATAATGGTCTTTGCACACAGATTTAAAATCCAAATCCACCAGTCTCCTACAAAACCTTGCATAACATGGCCCTGGTTGGTCTCTTGCCTCATTTTACCCTGGCCTTTCTCCCCATCACACTCCAGCACACTGGCTTATACTCAGCTTCTCAATATCCTCCACACGCCAAGTTTTTTTTGTACCTTGGTGATTCTGTACATATTGTTCCCTCTGTAGAGATCACCTTACACTCTTCTAACTCTCCCTGCATCTGTTCACTCTCATAACATATATCACCGTTTGTACGGAGACATTTCTTTTCGTGTTACTTATTTACAATGTGTTTCCTCACCAGAAGGCCTGCTCCACGGAGGCTGGGACTGTGTCTCATTAAGTGATACATACCTAGAGCCTAAGATGCTGCTGGCCCAAGTCTGTGCTCAATAAAAAATACAGACTAATGAATAAATCTACCAAAAGTGTCACATAATCAATTCCCACATTATGCCACATGGTTGTGATGCCCAGGGCCTGAATATTTAGGCAATCACAACTAGAAAAATCAACCAATTCAAGTATTCTATTCAAATCTAGTAGCTTAAAAGTGCAAATGGACGAAATATGTTACATCAGTTCATTAGCAAAATATCATAATATATACTTCTTGCTCCTTGTGCAGCGGTATGATGGTTAAGATGTGTCAACTTGACTGGGCAACAAGGTGGCCAGATATTTGGTTAAACATCATTCTGGGGTGTCTCTGAGGATGTTTCTGACTGAGATCAATATATTTGCATCAGTAGACTGAGTCAAACAGATTGCCCTCCCCAACGTGAGAAGGCCTCATCCAATCCCTTCAAAGTCTGAACAGAATAACAAGATGGAATAAGGGAGATTTCATTTTCTCTACCCATCCTGGAGCAGGGACATCGGTCTTCTCCTGCCATCAGACTCACACTAGGATTTGGAACTCCACCTTCAGCTCTCCTGGGTCTCTAGCTTGCTGACTGAAGATCTTGGGATTTCCCAACCTCCATAACTGCATAAGCCAACTCCTATAATTAATGAATTGATTGATAAATAATTAGTTCATATTGGTTCTTTTTCTTTGGAGAATCCAGACGAATGCAGACTTTTTTTTTTTAAGTTCGGAGACAAATTGCTGCCATGATTTCTACCAATTTTCATCAACTTAACTTGAATTGATTAGAACCGGATTAGTAAATGAAGTACTTATAAACTCTTTTGATTAAATGTTAATGTTTCTTACTTTGATTCCCCTTTGACTTCTTCGAACCCAGCTAATATGTTAAATGAGTGACACATTACCCTCTTGGTTCTCAAGCTAAACTGAGACAGGAGGCCTGCTCTTTCACAAATTTGTCCACTACACAAACATTGTCATGTCCTTTTTACCAGGAATAAAAGGTAAAAAAGACCCGCATGTAACTTCAAGCCCAATGATATGTAGAAATCTGAACACATAATTGCTGGTGTAAATACCTTTGGGATGTTTCATCTAGCAAACCAGTGATGTTTGCTTCATGAGGTCAGTGTGCTCTGTAAGTTATCCCAGAGCCCTTCCAATAGCTTTGCTTTTGTTCTTCATACAGCTTAAAACAGTTTTCTGTTACTTGTTCAGCAAAAGAAGCTTTATTGGAAAAGATTTCTAAATAATACATTTAGTGTAATAATAAAGGCATGGAGTATGAACAGAGGTTTGAGGGTCAGGGAAAATCTAACAGACCTAGGTTTTAGGGAGGAAAAGGACTGAACCACTCAAAAAAATGCTCTCACCGGGCACCTGCAGGGCCTCACCTCCACAGAGACAGGAATTAGAGTCATAATTCACTAAAATAAAACTTGTGTTGAAACTACATGCTATCTGATGGGGCCCCATAATTTAAGCCATCATTTAAAAGAAGAGCAAAATAGATTCTTTGGACAAAAATTAATTAGCACACTTAGTTTCAAATATAGCACTGCATAAAACTACTCAGTAAAAATCCAAGATTTTTGCTAAATAATTAACAATTATTTGGAAATTTAACTTAAAATCTACATAAGTTTTAAAATTTATTGGCACATATGCACATTATCCCATAGTATGAAAAATGACGGTACCTATAAACTGGTTACAGATTCATTCATTTGGGTTACCTTTATAATCAGTAATGACTGCTAGAAACAAGATCAAAGAAGTAATGGTTTAGTTTAATTATGTTATTTAGGTTTTCTTCATGTTCATTTTTGTCCACTAAATTTGACAGTTTCTGACAGAATTTTATTTAACATACCTACTATAGTTTTGAATATTTCAACTTATCTTTAAATTTAAAAACTTTGATTCATTTATTATGATGATATGTAGCTATGAAAGTGCTCATGACTACCATCCCTTCTAGCTATAATTAAAAAATTTTGTTTGTAAACAATATTATAAATGGAGCCACTTTGTTTTATTATTCTTTTATTAATTGTTAAATTTGTTGAGGTGACATTGGTTGGTAAAAATTAAATAGGTTCCATATGCACAATTAAAAAAAACTTTTATTCAAAACAAAAACAAACAAACCAAAAAAGTCATGGTTTAAATCAGTGAAAAAATTATTCCTGTACAGAACTCCTCACTTACTTTCTTCCTCCCCTCCTTCATTTCTTACCTCTTTTTCTCTTTTGTTCTTTTTCTTTCAATTTAAAGAAAATATCCTATTTGATCATATTTGAAGTTCTTTAAGCAATAAAGTCTTAGTAGTATAAAATTCTCAGTTCTTCACACTTATAGGAGTTTTTAAATTTATATAATAATTTACATATTATTGCATTCAAATACTCTAGAAACAATTCTGGTGAATCTTCATTTCACTATGAAATGCAAAAGCTTAAGGATGAAACCCCGTCATTCCCCATCATGAAAGATCAATTAATTGGTCCCCACCGAACCCAGAAACAGCCCAGATCTAGCCCATCTACCAGATTCTGAAACCTCTCCAGGGAAGGAGATTCTAAAACTTAATATTCCATTGAGTGAACAAAAGCATCTTTTTTTTTCCTAATGGGAAAAATTATCTTTCATTTCTTATAACTCAAAGATCCTGGCTGAAACAGAGTCTATTTTCTTTTGTTCGGTTCTCAGCCATGTTAGAGAACACCCGGAGAATAACTTTCAATATGCATATTAGAATGATAACTCCCTTTCAGGAACTTCACAAAGAGCATTAAAGAACAGCATTGTAAATTCCCCCTAGATCCTACATACAGGTTTAATTATAATAACAAGATTCTAAAGATCAGGACTGAATATTAGTAAGATTATATGGTAGAACATACATATTTCTTTAGTTCCACCTTGGAATACATATGAGAAGAAATAATCACTGTACCAAAACGTGGCTAGAATAAGAGGATAAGAGATCTCATTCATTTTGCATAAAGAAAAAAAAAACTATTTAATATTTTAATCAGGTAAAACAAAGCACTCAACATTCATCACTAGTAGTTATACAGAGCATGTAATCATCAGTCTTATCCTTACCGCTGCTTCTTTCTCACTTAAAGCTATTTTAACTTGTTGCATTTCCATAGCAACTAATGCCTCAATTTTTATACTTAAAGCACCAGGAATCATCTCCAACAATTCTAAATGCTCCAATATCAATTGTTAACGTTGTTAAAAATCTTTGGCTGTTCTTTCGGAAATGTTCATTTCTCCCCCATATAGTACAAAGAATCTGCATCACCGTTGACCTAAATCTCTTCATCAACTGATCTAATTCATGAAAACCAATCTTTTTTCTTAGCTGGGGGTGGGAGAGGGAGAATCTGAAAGAAGTCAAATAACAGTACCCTATTGCCCCACCTGAGTGCTAAACCAACAGAAATAAAAGAAGGGGTAAAACAAGTGGAAACCTGAGGGCTTCCAGTGAAGATGACAGAATAAGTAAATGCTGTGGTCTCACAACCACATCAAAATTAAAACTAAACTACAGAACAACCATCATTGAGAATCACCTGAAGTCTAGCTGAACAGAAGTCCTATAACTTAGGACATACAAAGAAGCCATGTTGAGACTGGTAGCTGGGGGAGGGTAGGACGGGGGGATGAAGAACAGGCTGGTCCCACACTCATGTGTGGTCCTTAAAAATCAGAAGTGATATCTTGACTGCAGAAGTCCCTCCTGAGGAGCAAAGCATCCCAGCCCCTCACCAGGCTCCTCAGCCCAGAGTTCCAGTGCCAGAAAGAGAAGTCTCCACAACTTCTGGATGTGAAAACCAGCAGATTGTGACTGAGTGCAACAGGAAAGCAGCATATGTCCCTGTTTCAAAGGGACATGTGCATCCATATGTTCTCTGCAGCGTTACTTACAATAGTCAAGATATGGAGGCAACCTAGGTAGGCTGCCATTAATGGATGAATATATAAAAAGAGATAGTACAGTTTAGTTCAGTTCCCAAACTCACCCTAGAGAAAGTGCTACATACCTCACTACTGTCATCTTTGAAGTATTCCCCTTGGGAAGCTATGTACTGATTCCAGTGCCTAGTCCACCCTTCAAATTTAGGAACTCTTTCTGGAATGGCCATCAGAGCTGTCATTGTCGTATTACCCTTGATGTCCTGAATGTTATCAAAATGTCTTATTTTCAATATTTTCTTTATCTTCGGGTGAAGAAAAAAGTCATTGGAGGCCAGATCAAGTGAGTAAGGAGGGTGTTCCAATACAGTTATTTGTTTACTGGCTAAAAACTCCCTCACAGATAGTGCCGTGTGAGCTGGTGCATTGTCGTGATGCAAGAGCCATGAGTTGATAAAAAGTTCAGGTGATTTTTGTCTATTTCATGTGGCCTTTTCAGCACTTTCTTTCCTTTTTTTTTTTTTTTTAAGATTTTTATTGTTTTTGACAGAAAGAGGGAGAGATATACAGAGACACAGACAGAGAGAAGGGGGAGGGCCCATAACAGTCTCCATAGTTGCAAATCATTGGTTTTTCCACATATTTTCCTTCCACAGGTGGGTGCAGGGCTGCACAGGGTAGGAACTGGGCTGGAGTCTTGCCCCGGTGAGAACTGAACTGGAGGCACTCCCCAGTTCAGCATGTGGCTCCACATAGGCCAGGGCCAAGATTTGATCCTCGGTCTCTTGGGCTCCAAAGTGAGCTTTTAACCCACTGAGCCATCCCAGCTTCCCCTTTTTCAACACTTTCAAATAGTCAACTTGGTTGACTCTTTGTCCAGTTGGTACAAATGCATAATGAACCATCTCCCTGATATCAAAAAAGGTTAGCAACATCATTTTGACTCTTTATTTGGACTGGTGGAATGTTTTTGGTCATGGGGAATTAGCTGACTTCCATTGTGCACTTGGATGCTTTGTTTTGGGGTTGTATTGGCACACCCATGTTTCATCAGCAGTGATAACATG
Organism: Craseonycteris thonglongyai; assembly: GCA_004027555.1. NCBI lineage: Eukaryota > Metazoa > Chordata > Mammalia > Chiroptera > Craseonycteridae > Craseonycteris > Craseonycteris thonglongyai. The sequence continues at coordinate 21,054 of PVKE010013376.1, read as the reverse complement.
GACCAAAACATTGTCTTGCCTCTCCAAAAGGTCTTGGCAAACTTTAACTCTCCTTTGCTTTTGTTCATCAGTGAGCTCCTTTGGAACCATTTTTACACACACCTTTTCCATACCAAGATTTTCAGTTAATATTTTCCTGTTTTCCTATCAATGTTTACTTGGTTTGCAATGCTTTTGTCAGTTCTGTTCACTATTGGCTGTCCTGACCTCTCTTTATCAGTGACACTTTCTCTCACCTCAGAAAAACTTTTAATGCATTTGTACACTGTTTTTTTATGGCATTATCCCCATAAACTTGGACTAACATGTCCCTGATTTTACTTTCACTGTTGCCAAGTTTAACAAGAAATTTAATGTTTATTCATTGCTCTAAGGCAAGCTCCAATATTCCATGATGGCTCACAAAAACAGGCAGCAATAATAATGAATGCCAGTCTGCAAGACACTGACACACTTTAACATGAACAGAGCTGTGAGACACCGGTATACCAATGTTGTGAAACCTTACTGAGTTGTTTGTACCATGCTGCCAAGGTAAGTGCATGGTGGTAGGTTCATGAATTTAATTGACAGATCTCATATATACAATGAAATATTGCTTGGCCAGGGAAGAGAATGGGCTCTTGCCATCTGAGGCAGTATGGATGAACCTGAAGGGCATTGTGCTGAGTGGAATGTCAGACAAAGAAAGACAGATGCCATATGATTGCACTTATAAGTGTAATCTGAAGAACAAAATAAACAAACAAACAAAACAGAAACAAACTTATTGATACATAAAAAATTTTGATGGCTGCCAATGGTAATGAGATTTTGGGGGGATATGTAAAAAAATGAATGGATTAAGAAGTACAAATTGGTATTACAAAATTGTAATGGGAATATAAAGTATAGCATAAGCTCCAGAAAAATAGCTAAACAAAACGGAGACAAGCAATCTATCAGATGCAGAGTTCAAAACACTGGTTATATGAACACTCAACAATGTCAATGAGAACTTCAACACAGTGACAGGAAACAAAAATGGAGATAGAAAACAAACAAACAAAAAAGAGTCAGAAATGAAGAATAAAATAACTGAAATAAAGAATTCAGTAGAGGGAACTCAATAATGGATTAGGTGAAGCAAAGGACTGAATCAGTGATTTAGAAGATGAGGTAGCAGAAAACACCCAATCAGAACAGCAAAAGAAAAAAAAAATTTCAAAAATATGAGGATAGTTTAAGAGGACTCTGGAACAACATCAAGCACATCAACATAAGGAATATAGTCAATAATATTGTACTAACTATGTATGGTGTCAGATGGGTACTACATTTATCGGGGTGATCACTTCATAAATTATATAAATGTCTAATCACTATGTTGTGCACCTTATGCAATATAATACTGTGTCAACTGTAATTGAAAAACTAAAAAACATTATTTTAAAAATTAAATAAGTAGGGGAGGCTGGGATGACTCAGTGGATTGAGCACTCACTTTGCAGCACTGGGGACCAAGGATCGAATCCCGGCCCTGGCCCATGCGGACCCACATGCTGAACTGGGGAGTTTCCCCAGTTCAGTTCTCTCTCTGTCTCTCTCTGTCAAAAAATTAATAAATAATAAATAAAAGTTTTTAAAAAATTAAATAAGTAAATCAAAATGGAGACCCAAATAACACCTCTGAAAGGTCGGGATGGAGGTCCAAGTTCAGTACAGGAGCAAAATGGATTGTAAGTGAAGCCCTATGCCCAGAAGCCAAACATAGCAGACTATCCTGGTAGTACTGGACTTTTAATAGGGAAGAGAAGTCTTCCCTAGAAGATACAGGGGAAATGAGTACTCAGTAGGCAAGTTGAGTCCTCCAAAAGGAAAAAGGAAGAGCTGAACATACCTAGATTATTTTTCCTAAATTTATCACTGATGTCACCCCTCCTCACCTCGCTTGAAATGAGTAAATTGGCAGAGATATAAGAAGTTACACTAATTTAACTCCTACTTGGAAGGAAACACTAGAAAAGCAGGATACCAGCTATTCCTGCTGCCACTCTAACATTTTAAGAACTACCAAATAGGATTCTTTGTGACAACGTGTCTATCAGTTTTCATATACCTACATCAGGTTGAAAGTTATAATAAGAACACTTTAATCTTAACAATCAAAACCCTTAGTTTACCTGCTGTTTTGCTAGAAAATCATTTTCCATCAATTCTATGCCTTATTTATTTAACATTCATTAAAGTTTTCTCTATACTCCTTAAAAATCAATTTTCTGCCTTTTATAACTAACCTGAAAATAAAAAAACAAACAAACATGTTCTGGTTAAGCAAGTTAACTTAAGTCTCAATTTCCTCTTTGTAAAGTGGGGTTGATAACAGCACACCACATAGCAGTTATTTTGAGGATTAAAAGAAATGATACATGTGAAATATTAAATAGTACTCACACTTGCTAGAGGTGGTGGTGCTGGCGCTGGTGATGATAATGTCAATAATTTTACTCTTTACATCATGGTCTAACTCCAAATTATACCCTGAACCCTATGATGTCTCTCTGTCTCCAATGCTATTGCTAATGATCTTACACCTCTGTCATTGCAACAGCCCCTCTGTGGATAACTTGAGTCCTCTGTGGTCCTTCAATAGTGTCCCTCAATAGCAGGCACAGTGATGTTTTTAAATGTAGGTCAGATTTTCTCTCTCTCTCTTACTTGAAGTCCTTCAATGGCTTCTTGTCATAGTCAGGATAAAATCCAATCTCCTTATCCTGGCCTAAAGGTTGGGTGTGAGCTGGCCCTATCCACCTCTCTAACTTCTTTCTCTATTTTCCCAATGGCTCACTACGTTTCACCCATGGAAGCCTTATTTTGGGGGCCCTTTTAGAAAATGTAGGGCGCAAGGTCAAAGAAAATTCCTTGTCTTTTCAGGCTTCAAATTGAGTAGTAAGTTCTTTATCAGGAAGTGAAAAACTTAAAGCTCCAAAAATAAAAATTAAATCCTTTTATTTTTTTCCCCCTCTCCTTAGCTCTAGTAATCAAAATACTTGGTTAACAACACATTCTGACTATTGGTTCATGCCTTATTTACTTGTTAGTATGTTTGTTTGTTATTATAATAATTAAACCCACTAAGTGAACCATAACCCAGTTATGGTCCCCACTCCCTGCACCTAATGTCACTATCCTTGTGAATACAGCATACAAAGACCTGAAGAGCACTGCCAACCACCTTGAGCTAACTGACATTTACAGAACATTCTTGCCAACATTAGCAGAAAATACTTTCTTTTCAAGTGTACATGAAGAATTCACTAAGAGTGACTATATTCTGGGCCACAAAGCAAACCTCAACAATTTTCTTAAAAATTGAAATTAAAAAAAAAGTATCTTTTTAGAGCATAATGGTATTAAACTAGAAATAAACAACATAGATATTTGGAAAATCCAAATTTCCAAATATTTGGAAATTAAGTAACACAATTCTAAATAATCCATGTTTCAAAAAAAGAAAATCAAGAGTAAAATAAGAAAATGTTTTGAATTAAATTAAAACTAAAATATAGTGTACCCAAACAAATGGCATGCAGCTCAAGCATGCTTAGAATACCTATACCACTAAAATATGAGTAAAGAACAAAGGTCTCAAATCAATGACTTCAGCTTGCACTTAAAGAAACTAGAAAAAGAGCAACTGTAAACCCAAAACAAGCAGAAGAAAGTATATAATAAAGATAAGACCAGGAATCAGTGAAGTTGAAAACAGAAAAATAGAAAAAAAATCAGTGAAAACAAAACCTGATTCTTCAAACAGATCAATAAGATTAATAAACTTTCAACTGACCAAGAAAAAAAGAGAAAGAAGATACAATTTACCAATATCAGGAATGAAAGATGAGACATCACTATAAATCTACATATATTTAAAAATTATAAAGGAATATTACAAATAAATCATTCCCTATAAATTTGACAAGTTAGAGGAAATAGACACAACTGGTAACCACTCAGTTGGCTTGGTAGTGAAGGTTTTTGCCTCCCATGTGGGAGGCCCCCTGTTTGGTTCCCATGTCACATGGCCCATGTCCACCTGTATAGAATGAAACCATGTCACAACCAAAGCTGGACAACTATAGATATGGCACTGGACCCTCCTCCTTTCACTTTCTTTCTCACCTCTCAAAACAGTAAAATAAATCTTTTTTTTTTTTAAAGATTTATTTTTATTGTTTTTGAGAGAGAGAGAGAGAGAGATACAGAGGCAGAGACAGAGAGAAGGGGGAGGGCCCAGAGCAGTCTCCATAGTTGCACATCATTGGTTTTTCCACATAGTTTCATTCTACAGGTGGGCGTGGGGCTGCACAGGGCAGGAACTGGGCCAGGGTCTCACCCCGGTGAGAACTGAACTGGGGGCACTCCCCAGTTCAGCATATGGGTGCACATAGGCTGGGGCTGGGATTTGATCCTTGGTCCCCGGGGCTGCAAAGTGAGAGCTTAACCCACTGAGCCATCCCGGCTTCCCCAGTAAAATCAATCTTAAAAAACAACAACATGAATACGTTAAGGGAGAACTGTTAAACAGATGAAACCGCACAAAAAGTGTCTACCTTAATTAAATTGGATTATTATGTCAGGATAAAAACAAAAATTAACTCCAGATAGATTGAGGGCCTAAATGTCAACAACAAAAATTTTAAATTCTTAATAGAAAACAAAGGTTAATATCTTCTTGAACTTGGGAAAGAAATTTATTTCCAAACAAGATAATTATAAATTTGACCATACTGAAAAATCCCTCTTCAATAAAAACACTTGAAAGAAAGCAAAGAGACAAGTTATATTAACAGTCGCTATTCACAGGAAGTGTTTATGTAAAGTTGGGATGGTTCATTCCTTGAAAGTTTAGTAAAACCATGTGGGCCTGATGTTTTCTTTGTGGGAATATAACGATAGCCTAAATCTAATAGTTACAGAACTATTCTTAGAACTGTGATTTCTTCTTGAGTCAGATTTGGTAAGTCATTTTTTCTAAGAATTTGTCTATTTCATCTAAGTTTTCAAAATTGTTCAATAAGGCTATGATGATATTCTGTTATACATGCATATATTGATTATGTTTATATATGTTTGTTGGAAGGTTTAACTATTAATTCAATTTCTTTAGTAAATATAGTACTATACAGGTTATTAATTTTCTCCATCACATTCGCCTGATTAGATTCCATTCCAAGCCCTGTTAAAACCCCACTCTCTACCTACCGTACTTAGTCAGTACACTAAATGAATCAGAATACACAAAACCATGCTGACTGATATAACTTCATAACTAGTTACTAATGGGTCTTCAGAACTGTCCAATAATACTACATTCTTTTGTCCATCTATCTTCACACACTATAATAGATTAGGAGGCAAAATTTATGTTCAAACCTAATCCCTTAATATGATGGTTATTAGTAGATGGGGCCTTTGGGAGGTGATTAAGTCATGAGCCCTCATGAACAGAATTAATGCCCTTATACAGAAATCCTAACATGTCAATTATATCTCAAGATTTGAAAAAAAAAACAAAACAAAAAATAAATAAGAAACCTTAGAGAGCTGCCTTGGCTTTTCTGCCATTTGAGGTTTTAGCAAAAAAGAAAATCATCTATGAACCAGGAAGTGGTCTCTCACCAGACAATGAATATGCAGGTATCTTGATCCTGGGACCTTCCAGTCTCCAGAACTATAAGAAATTAATTTCTGTAGTTTATAAGCTGCCCAGTCTATGGTAATTTGTTGCAGCAAACCAAGTGGACTAAGACATTATCCCTCAGTAAAACAGGGCTACTAAAATATTTACCTTTCAGTGTCATAAGAATTGAGTTAATAAATGTAAGGCACCTAAAATAGTATGTAGCACAAAGTAAGTACTACCTATTTAATGCTAGTATTGTTATCTTGATGATTTCACATCCTACCCTCTGTCCTCAAACCTCTTCTTCCTACTATTTCTCTTCATTGATGACCGTGATTGTTATTGCATTGAGAAAACAGAAGTCAGAAGTTACACATCTTCCCATCAACAGATCTTCCAATTTACTGGCAGACGCTATGCCTATAAATTATTACTATACCTGAGATCAATTGCTCCCCTTGGGCACCCGTCTAGTCGACTCAAGGACTTGCTCATGCAATTATCCTCTTTCTCTAAGTTATCCATTTTTTTCTTACTAGAACAATTCCTTTAGCATACCAAAATGTCATAAAATCTGCCATATTAAACAAATCCATCCTAACTCCACACCCCTCTCCAGATATAGCCCCCTTTCTCTGCCCATTATAGAAAATCTACCTGCAAAAACTGTCTACAGTTGCTGTCTACACTTCCTTCCCTCCCATACTCTACTTACTCTAATCAAGCTTACACCTTCACCACTCCATGGGATTTCCACTTGACAAAGTCACCAATAACCTCCACACTGCCAAATTCAAGACAACTCTCAGTTCTTATCATACCCTTCTTTCACACTTGCTCACTTCTACACTCTTCACTTGGCTTTGGCCAAAGTACAGCATTTCTTCCTCCTTTTCAATGTTTTGCCAGCATTGGCCACTCCTGTTTGTTTTGCTTCACGTACGTCTCTTTCGTATCACTAAGTTTTGGTGTGTCCAGGGCTCAGATATCCAACCTTTCTCTGCTCTACCCAGTCACTCCCTAAGTGATCTCACTCAAAGCCATGGCTCTCAATGCTATCTATTCACTGCTGACTCTCTTGAACTCCATATATACACTTGCCCATTTCACCTCCCTACCTGACTAACAGGCATCTCAAACTGAATGAATCCATAACAGAACTCTTTTCATTGCCCCTTCTAAATCTGCTCTTCTCCCAGTATTTCTCACTTAAGTCACCCAATTGTGCAGGTTGAAAACCATAATTAACTCCTCTCTCATATCCTACAGCTCCTGGCAAATCCTGTTGGCTCCAACATCTGTGTATCTAATCCAACCACTTTTTACCACCACCTCTGACAGTTCAAGCCATCACCATCTTTCAGCTGGACTACTGCAACACCCTCCCACTGGCCTCACAGATGAAACTCTTATCGCTGTTTTCTCCTCACAACAACCAAAGTGATCCTATAAAAATAGAAATCCTATCTTGTTACGCCCCTGCTCAAAACCTCCCTTGAATTCAATCACATGAATAAACAGTTCACTATTGTCTACAGTCTCCTCACAGACCTTATCTAGAACCAGACTACTTCTCATCCATTCTACATCCCTCTGATCCTTCTCATAAAACGTCAGCTCATTCTACTTATTGAGAATCTGCCATTCTGGAAGTCTCTATCCCACATGCTTATCTGAATGACTCCCTCTTTAGGATCTCAGCTCAAATGTAATGTCCACAGAGATGCCTTCTTTAATCACCATAACCAGAGTAGCCACGCCCATCACCAAGTTACTATCATCCAACCAATTGTAATTGCACTTTTCAGTATGTACAATTATCTTGTTTATTTTTAAATAATTTTTGTTTTTGTCTTCTCGCACTTAGAATATAAACTTTATAAAAGCAAAAGCCTTCACTTTCTTGCTAATTGTTGTATCCTCAGTGCCTAGAACAGTGACTGGCACAGAAAGACATTTTAAAATATAGTTGTGGAATGAACCAACATCTCAGAAAACCCTATTTCATTCTACAAAAGAAATTATGGTTTAGAGAATTCATTGAATGAATTACGTACTCAAAATCGTACAGCCAGTAAATGGCGGCTTTGGAGTATGAGCCTAGTTTTTTAGTTTCTACATCACATTGCTTCACTAATTTTTTCTTTCCATTTATCACGCTGCTTGTGAGTAGGAGTTAAGATTCAAGATGTCTAATTTTTCCAAAAGCCCACACTATCACAGAGATCAAGACAAGGAAGATCTTCCTCCCACCTAACGCCACTAAGTCCTATTCCTGTGGGTTTGTCTAGAGCGCCTGCGCCATGAGTGGGTCTAGTGCAGAGATTTCTGGGATTGGTAGTCCACGTTCCTTCTGCCTCCGGCATTCATATAAAAAGAATTAAATAACAATGCAAGTTAGATATCTATGAGTTTCACGCAAATTAAATAAGACGCAGATTCTGGAAAGTGGTGCAAACTTGTCTTTCCAAACGAGAGGCGCAAGCCTTGGAACAGGCGCTGCGCAGACAGCCGCACGGGTCCTTGGCTGGGCGGAGCTTGCTCGCGGTGGCTTGTGGTTTCTTTCTGGGCTGTTTCTCTCTTTTGCTTAGGCCCGTGGTTCCGGCAGGATGGGTGAGATGTCTTAGGCTAGGTTTTGGGGGTCGCGGTGGAACTTAGGGACTTGGTACCGGGCGGGCGAATAGGAGCAGAGCGGTGGGGGAGGTCGCCACGGGGAGAACAGATGGAGGAGGGTCGAGGAAGCGCCGCTCCCGCGTGCACATGGCCTGTCGCCGAAGGGGCCCACGCGACACAGAGGCCGCAGCGTGGGGCCTTATGGCCTTATTTTTTTGCGAAGGCGCACTTGTTGGAGCACTTGTGTCCATTTTTTAGTTGGTTAAGGAAAACTTTGAGATTTAGGCCATGTACCAAATATGCAAGAGCCTAACAGCTTGTAGTCCTGGTGAAGTTAGTGTCTTAGGAAATGTAAAACATGACTGAGGCATTTTTTGCTGCGGAACTAAGGTGATTTTTTTTTTTTTTTTTTAACTTTCAGGTAAGTGTCGCGGTCTTCGTACTGCCAGGAAGCTCCGGAGCCACCGGCGAGATCAGAAGTGGCATGATAAACAGTACAAGAAAGCCCATTTGGGCACAGCCCTGAAAGCTAACCCTTTTGGAGGTGCTTCCCATGCAAAGGGAATTGTGCTGGAAAAAGTGTAAGTGAAAATAATACGCATTTTATATCAGGGCTTATTTTATTATGGTAACTCAAAACAAGTACATTTTAAAGAAGTTGTGATGGAAATTCTAGGTCTTTGTGTATGCATATTGGAAAGTTTTCCTTAACTTGAGGGTTTGGGGGTTAGGTAACCCAAGGTTTTTTGTTTGTTTCTTTTTGGTTTTTAACCAACATTAGCTTGGAAAGAGTTGGGTGTGATTGGAGAGAAGGAAGTAATAAAGTAAAACAGGTGTGGAAACTTCTGAACTTTTGGCACTTATTGACCGACTGTTTAATCTTTGCAGTTAATTATCTCATCCTACTTGTGAAAACTACCGTGTAAAGAACTTTCTTGCCTGAGGTATACAGCTATGCTTACGCAACATGAATTTGCCTGTGCTCAGTTGTTTTTGACTTGACAAAATGGTAATTTCATACGATACAGTTAATTTAGTGACAGTCAGAATTTAAATGCAGACTTTCTAGTTTTGGTACTTGTTTCATATATTTTAACTATAAAGGGCAGCATTTCCCCCTTATACTCATGAAATTGGAGCAGGAAAAACTTGATTGAAATCACAGCAGTTTAGCAATTTAGGGTTCATTGAAAATGTAGCAATGATACAATTTCTAGTCAGTTTTATTCTTGATAAACTAAAATGTCCTTTTTCAGAGAGCCAGCTCACACTTGTGCTGTTTATGTTTCAGAGGGGTTGAAGCCAAACAGCCAAATTCTGCCATCAGGAAGTGTGTCAGGGTCCAGCTCATCAAGAATGGCAAAAAAATCACAGCTTTTGTACCCAATGATGGTTGTTTGAATTTTATTGAGGTAAGTGCTTTAGACTGGTAGACTGGTTCAGTCTTCTGTTCCCGGGCTGGTTTTCCCAGTCTTTATAGTTAGTGGTATTTTTAGTCATTGCCACTGACACCAGAACTAAACTGTTGGTTTTATTCTAGGAAAATGATGAAGTTCTGGTTGCTGGATTTGGTCGCAAAGGTCATGCTGTTGGTGACATTCCTGGAGTCCGCTTCAAGGTTGTCAAAGTAGCCAATGTCTCTCTTTTGGCCTTATACAAAGGCAAGAAGGAAAGACCGAGATCTTAAGTTCTGATGGTGAAAACACCTACAGTAATAAATTTCATATGCCAGAAGTACGTTGTGTCTTACTTTCTTTACCACAGAGATGTATGCTTTACCAGTTGTAGGAGATTGGAAAACATTTCATTCAGGGTTCTCTAGAGTAAATGGGATTCATAATAAACTTTACCCCTTCTCCATGGAATAAACAAGATTACAGTGAATCTGGAATGAATAAATGTACAGTATTTCTGTATAGAGAGCATAATACTGAGGATTGCCTTGGGAACCCTTGGCAATGCACATTCTGATTCATTTCCCTGGGGGACGCAGTATGATACATACTATCCTCTAGTTGTTCCCTTACTCATGGTTTACATGGATTTCATTACAACATGGATTCTAAAGGTAATCCATGTTGTAATTTTGTGTTCTGGACAGTGAATTTAGGCATTGCATAATTTAGTAGGTAGAACTTAATGGTAGTGAATTCCTGGCTAATTAGGCATAGAGAAAAAATGTAAGAGCAAAGGAGATCAGGTGCAGAAAGACTGATACAAATGCTCTTTCTCCTGAGCTTGACAGTAACTTATTTTGACCTTGAGGTTTACTATTGGCCACATATTGTGCCTCAGGCCCAAAAGTGAAATAGCCTGGTTCCTTCTGCCTTCCTGTGTGTTCTTCCCACCCCTCCACCAAGTGACCTATTGTTTTTGGGTGTAAGACTTAAGCAAAATCACAGCAACTTTTGTAGAAATAAAAAAAGCTAATTTATATGGAAAGGCAAATTAGAATACCAAAGACAAGATAAATGAATTTGGAATCAAAACTGGTCTTACGACAATATATAGCTGCAGGAATTGAGGCTTGTGGAGGAGGGATAGAAGACAGACTCCATCTCCATGTATAGTCAATTTTTGGCAGGTACAAAAGCAATTGAAAAGAAAGTGGTCTTCAATAAATAATGGACTTCCATTTATAAATAAGAATGGACCTCAACCTAAATCTAAGCTTTATGTAAAAGATCATATATCTGAATATACAAAGTTATAATCTGTAGAAAACATGATTTAGGGTTAGGTGAAGCAGTCTTAGACATACCAAAAACATTCAACCAAAAAAATGGATAACGTAATTGGTTATACACAAACTTGTTGCAACTTGTGGATCTTCAGTTACAAATTGAAAATTGTAAGGTTTGTGTTACCTCATATTTGCCTAACAAAGCCCAAAATTAAAAGCTTGCTCTGATCTGGGTAAGAGGATGAAAAGACAAACCACAGACTTGGCAAAAAGTATTTGCAATTCATGTATGCAACAAAGGACTTAACGTCCAAAATTATAAGGAACTCGCCAATCTCAACCCTATTGCAAAATGGGCAAATGAAGAGATGACAAGCACATGAAAAAAACAATTCATTGGGGAAATGCTATTTAAAATCAAGGAAATAAAACTACACCTATCAGAGTGGCTAAAACTTAAAAATTTCATACCAAGTACTGGAAGGACAAGCAACTGAATCTCATACATTGTTGGGCATATGAAATGGTATAGTCACTAGAAAAGTTGGGCAGTTTCCTACAAACCTGATACACCAATTGCACTCTTAGGTAGTTGTCATACAAAAATGAAATGTCTACCCACACAAAATCCTGTACACATGTTCATAGCAACTTTATTTGAAATAGCCAAGAACTGGAAACAAATGTCCTTCAGTGGACAAATATAACTGGTCGGTATATTCATAAAATACAACTCGGTCATTAAGGAAACTTGTTACATGCAACAACTGTGGATCTCATTGGTATTGTGTTAAGTACAAAAAGCCAATTCAAAATGTTATGTAATGTCCTGTATCATTTATCTAAAGCTCTCAAAATGACAGCAATGGAAAACAGGTCAGTGGTTGCTAGAAATTAAGGAGTGTGTGTGTGTGGGGGGGGGGGACGACAGTTGGACTTTAGCAAGGAGGTAGTTTCTAGTGACAACAGTTGTGAGTTCAGATTGTGGTGGTGTTTATACAAATCCATACTTGTGATGGAATTTCATAGTCCTTTGTACAAGAGGTGCATATAAAAACTGATGAAATACAAGTCAGGTCTGTAGTTAATGGCATTGTACCAATGTCAACTTTTTTTTTTTAAAGACCTTTTTAATATATATTTTTTTTATTTATTTTGACAGAGAGAGAGAGATACAGAGACAGAGAACTGAACTAGGGGAGCTCCCAGTTCAGCACATGGTTCTGCACGGGCTGGGGCCAGGATACGATCCTCCGTCCCCGGCGCTGCAAAGTGAGCGCCTAACCCACTGAGCCATCCTGGCTTCCCCAATGTCAACTTTTTAAAATACACTTTGGTTATCAAAGATGTTATTTGGAAAAAATGGGGTGAAGGTTATACACAAGCTATACTATTTTGGGAAATTTTTTGAGTCTTAAATTATAAATTAAAACACTTTTTAAAAATTGTGAATGAGTAGTTATTTGTGTTACTTCTTACACTGATTTGTCTAGCAAAGTTCAAACAAATCAGAAATTGTTAGAACAGAAGGAATCGAGATCACTCAACCCAGTGATACTCCCAAATCTGGGGAATATCAGAATTCCCTAATGCATTTGCTAGGTCACAAACACTAGGATCTTCTGGGACACAATCTTTACAGTATTTCCAGAGAAATCTTTTTGACAAACTGTCAGGCAGTCCTGTAGTCATCTCCTTGCTTTCTATACATATGAGAGATGGAGGAAAGAAGGGGGAGAATCAGCCAGCTACTAATCATACCCAGCCATCTCATCATACAAGCCAGAAGTCCAAAAAAGGTAGCTCTTAATTTTGAAATAATTTGCCCAAGTAATTGGCACAGCTGAAATCAGAACAATAGTCTGTCCTCTAAATGAAACTTCCTATAGGAGACCCACCCCATTGCAAACTTACAGATAGCTACTGAGCCAGTTAAGGCATAAATTTATGCTGGGTTTTAGTAAGAGTTTTTGCTTTGTGCTTTTGGAAGGGAAGAGGGGAAGTATAACATGATTAATAAATTTTCTGTGTGTTTATATGGAAATGTGAAAATACTCTGTAGTGATACTCTTTAAAAAAAATAGTAAAACTATTAGGGAAAAATACACATAGCCTCTATTATACGTGGGGATTTTTTTCCTTGTATTTTTTATAAGAGCTTGAGAAACAGCTCTAATTTGGCAGCTATGCATATTTGAATATATCGTTGTATACATGAATTTGCTATTGCATTTTAGGAGAGTGGTGGCAGGATTTGGTTAGAATCGTTATGCTGCGGATAACATTCCTGGAGTCACTTCAAGGTTGTCAAAGTACCTAACGTTTTCTTACTGGCTTTGCACAAAGTCAAGAAAAGATGTTAATTTCATAAATTACCACATCACAATAAAATTTTCACAAATAGCTACTTGAATAATCTTTATTTTAACCTATAAAATCTGTTTAAGTGGGTTATTTAAGTATTAACTTACATTTTTTATGACGTAGTTAGAGGTCTCGGCAGGTAGTACTGAGCAGTCTTAGTTTCTAGCACAATTCCTGTCCATGTTATTTACTAAAGTGATGCTGTTTGTTAGTATGGAGAAAGAGAAATAGAAGTGGATATTAAACCTTATTATCACGGTAATGTCACCACAATAGCTCTAGAGCAGGCATGTCCAGCCTGTGGCCCAGAATGGCTTTGAATGCGGCCCATCACAAATGATTAAATATGAGCTTTTTTTTGCAACCTTTTCTTTCTTTTCTTTACTTTTTAAAAAATTTTCATTAAAGCTCATCAGCTCTCATTCGTGTTAGTGTATTTTATGTGTGGCCCAAGACAATTCTTCCAATGTGGCCCAGGGAAGCCAAACGTTAGGACACCACCACTGTTCTAGAGCAAAACATTAAAACATTTAACAATTGATTGTTTTTAAGCATACATTGTCTCATGGGAAAAATCATTTTTAAAGTGACACATTTGAAAGGAACCATGAGTGACAGATAATCAATATTTCCAAATTTAATACACACAAGTCTCCACCTTACTCAGGCCTATCACTGAAGCTTTTAATATGTAGTATGTATCTTCAAAAATAAGGGAGCCACTCACATATAGCCCTCAGAACTTCAGCTAACTGCAACGAGCACCACCGAAATCCCTTGCTTTAACACACTCTTCTCTGATGACCAGAAACTTGTAAACAGCACCTGTGATGCCAAGGAGCCCTCAGAAGGGAGAGGAGGAAGTCGTGGCTCCAGATCACCCCTTCAGATCTTGCAGTCAGATGTCCCAGCTCCCTCCGCAGGTCCTTACCAGTGATCTGCTTGATTATTTGTGGTAATAAGGTACTACTGATAGGATTTCTGTTCTCCAGTCTACACACAGTGTGGGAGTTTTCGTTAGTCTAGCTTTCTAAAACCTCTGTCACTGAGGTTAATTACAAATAAAATAAGGAGTTATTTACTTGGCTGGATTAAATACATAGGACACACTGAGCATACCCCCATTTTCAAATAAGTTTACATGCTAATGAATATATTATGTTTCCTTACCTCTTTTAGTAACCAGCTAACATTTAAATGTGTACAATAGTGGCAAAGTAAGCCACATTTTTTAATTTTTCACCTCAGTAACAGCTGAGAACAGTTGAAACATTACTTGTTGAAACATGCTTTTTCATTAACACCTGCTTTAGAAACAGTGATATGAAATAGTTTTGTCATATCTTTTTCTCACCAACAGCATTATGGGCTAATTTATCCAGCCTTTAGTAAGACTGTGTGTGTGTGTGTGTGTGTGTGTGTGTGTGTGTGTATGGGCATGTGTGTCTACATATATGAGGTCTGACAATTAAGTGGCGAACATGCCACTGTGCGCTAACTGGCAGCACTGTACAAACAGCTCTGTCAGGTTTCATAACCTTGGGATATCAGTGTCTAACAGCTGTGTTCACACTGAGTGGTGTTCATTATTGTTGTGATTTTGAGTGCCATCGCAAGAATGTCAGAGCTTGAATTAGAACAATAACCAAACATTAAATTTCTTGTTAAATTTGGCAAGAGTGGCAGTGAAATCAGGGACATGTTAGTTCAAGTTGATGGTGAAAATGCCATGAAGAAAATGGTAGTGTACAAATGGATGAAACCTTTTTCTGAGGGGAGAGAAAGTGTCACTGATAAAGAGAGGTCAGGCTGGCCAGTAACAAGCAGAACTGAGAAAAACATTGCAAAAATCCATCAAGTTGTGTGTCAAAATCGTCAGCTGACTGTGAGAAGCATAGCAGACCAAGTCAAGATCAATAGAAAAACAGGAAAATCTTAACTAAAATCTTGGCATGAAAAAGGTGTGTGCAAAAATGTTTCCAAAGGAGTTGACCAATGAACAAAAACAAAGGAGAGACAAAATTTGTCAAGACCTTTTGGAGAGGCAAGATGATGTTTTGGTCCATGTTATCACTGCTGATATAACATGGGTGTACCAGTACAACCCTAAAACAAACCGTCCAAGTGCACAATGGAAGTCAGCTAATTCCCCATGACCAAAAACATTCCACCAGTCCAAATAAAGAGTCAAAACAATGTAGCTAACCTTTTTTGATATCAGGGAGATCATTATGCATTTGTACCAACTGGACAAAGAGTCAACCAAATTGACTATTTAAAAGTGTTGAAAAGGTTGCATGAAAAGTTAGACAAAAATGACCTGAACTTTTCACCAGCAACTCGTGGCTCTTGCATCACGACAATGCACCAGCTCACAGGGCACTGTCTGTGAGGAAGTTTTTAGCCAGTAAACAAATACCTGTATTGGAACACCCTCCTTACTCATTTGATCTGACCGCCCGCCCCCATGACTTTTTTCTTTACCTGAAGATAAAGGAAACATTGAAAGAAAGACATTTTGATAACATTCAGGACTTCAGGGTAATATGACGATGATGGCTCTGATGGCCATTCCAGATAGAGTTCCTAAATTGCTTTGAAGGGTGGACTAGGCACTGGAATCGGTACATAACTTCCCAAGGGGAGTACTTCAAAGATGACAATAGTGATATTCAGCAATGAGGTATGTAGCACTTTTTCTAGGGTAAGATCACAAATTTAATTGTTATATCTTGTATATATACCCAAATGTATGTGTGTGTGTGTGTGTGTGTGTAGTTTTATATATAATTTGACAGCTGAGTGCTGTTTTGTGCATGTTTGCAGGTAAGTAAGACCACTTTTCCCCTCCTTAGGTTCCCAGTAGGTTCCAAGTATTTCACTAGGCTCGTAATTCCAGTATGCAATGGTTGGTTTTGTTCATTCTGCATTTTACACTTTCCGGTGTTATAATTAGGTGGTTTATTTTCCTGTCCCTATAGCACTCTTTCTCTTGCCCATGATGTGCATGTGTATAATAAAAGAAAGCTGTTGTGAATGCTATTTATTGACCAGGATTCTTGATCTAGAATTCGTCCCATAGATTTTGGAGGGTCTAAGATTTTCCTGAAACTGTATGCAGAATTTTCTCTCTCTCTCTCTCTCTCTCTCTCTCTCTCTCTCTCTCTCTCACACACACACACATACACACACACAGATGCACCTTGACTTATAATGAGGTTACATCCCCATAAACCCATTTTAAGTTGAAAATGTCGTAAGTCAAAAATACATTTAACCTACCTAGCACTACTGCTTAGCCCAGCCTGCCTTAAAAATGCTCAGAGCACTTACAGTAGCCTATAGTTGGGCAATTATCTTGAATTTCATCTTCTTCTTCTTCTCCCCATAAGTAGGAGATACAGATGGGTGTTTTGTAGATGTAATGGCATGTGAAAACACAAAACTAGCAACACAGTACAAGTAGAGTATCAGTTGTTTTCCTTCGTGATCTCATGGCTGACTGGAAACTGCAGCCCACTGCCACCGCCAAGCATGTGGAGCGAGTATCCTACCAATCACTTGCCTGGGAAACAATCAAAATTCACATCTGAAATATGGTTTCTACTGAATGCATATCACTTTCACACCATTGTAAAGTTGAAAAACTGTTAAGCCAAAGCATCATAAGTTGGGACTGTGGGTGGGTTCACATGTGTGTGTATATATCTGATAGGTGTGTGTATTCATATACACACATATATACACACACATGCATTTTTCTGAAAATGGGTTCTATACATTTTTAAGGTATTCAAAGGGGTTCCTTCTCAAGAAACCACCTACTGTTAAAATCTATACAACAATGAGCAGATTGAATCACATATTACATAATTTTCCATTTTAATCACAGCTGAGAACAGTCTCAAAAAGTTGACTATGGTTTGACATTGTTCATGAATGTCTCCGATGTGGCGCGGATCTGTGGAAGGCTGATTCAGTCCACAGAACCTAGTAAGTGTACGTTTCACATTCCACTGTGATGGCACTGGTTCACCTAAGTATGGAACAGTGGGCCATTTTAGAGAAAAGTTCCCCAATGTCACTGGCCAAGGCAGACTTAGAAGGAGGGTGTAAACCTCACCCTTAAGGTAAAAGCAGAGGACAGAAACCCAAAGCCTTTTAACACCTAAGGTTGAAGTAAAACTTGACATAATAGATCAAATAAAAAATGTTCAGTATGCACCTGTAAAAACAAATGACATAATGGCTGTAATTTTAAAATAGGTGAACAAATATAAAGTTAAAAAAAAAAAAAGTTGAATGAAGCAAATATGACATCAATATTGGTAACTGCTGATTCTGCTTTGTAAGTATGTGAGAGTTCATGGTACTATATTTTCTTTACTTTTGAGTGTATATGAAATTTTCCATAATAAGTTTAAAAAATTACATAGGAGTACACATCCTAATTGTTTTAATTGTTTAACTCCATGCTTTCTGGTTGTACCAAAACCAGCACATGGACATTCAGCTCCAATTGGAGTAAAATGGATACACGGGCAATTAACTGGACAAGAAAGAAGTTGGGGGGAAGCCGGGATGGCTCAGTGGGTTAAGCACTCACTTTGCAGCGCCAGGGACTCAGGATCGAATCCCCGCCCTGGCCTGTGCGAACCCATGTGCTGAACTGGGGAGTGCCCCCAGTTCAGTTCTCTCTCTGTCTCTGTATCTCTCTCTCTCTCTCTGTCAGAAACAATAAAAATTAAAAAAAAAACATTAAAAAAAGAAAGAAGTTGGGAAACTAACACAGCAGCACAGAGAAATGTATATATATATATATATATAGATATGTAACAAAGCTGAGAATCCATGCATATTATAGCAAGACAACAAGAGAAAAATGTTTGATTCAATAATAAAAGCAAAGTAATGAAATCACTTGCAAAGATTTTTAGGAAACAGTAAAATAGATTGCTGCTGGGGATGTAAATTAGTACAGCCTTACTGATAAACAATTTAGCCACATCAAGGTCTTAAGACAATCCATATCCTTTGATCTCTTCTTTTGCTTATAACAATATAAACAAAAAGAAAGAAAAGGTAACAACTGTTTTGGCACATATTTCTCACTGCATCACATTCTGAAAACACTTTGAGGGAGGGGCTTTTGCTCTACCAAGCACTATATCCAACCATACAGGAAGAGCTCAATGCATAAATGTTAAATGAACAGAGAAGAATTAGAAATAACTTTAAATGCCAAATGACAGTAGTTATTTGGTACAGTTTGATATACAAGAAATATTAGTTATTTTTTTCAAAGAACATTAAATGACATGGGAAAATGTTAAAAAGATAAGATTAAGTGGGGAAAAATCAGGATGTAAAACCATATACGAATTATCCTAATTAAATATGTCTAACCTAGTATGAGGGAATACATCAAAAACTTAAGGGCAGTCATCCCCGGGTGATACATACTTAAGCAATTTTAAAATTTTCTCCTTCAAATGTTTCTGTGGTTTCCAAATTATCTATGAGTACTAAAATTTTTTCAAAATGAATTTTTGTTTCACAGTCTATGGACAGATAAGTAGAACATTATAAAAAGAGCCAAAGTTAATCTTTGATCACTTCCAATCCAAGTTCCTACTCCACTTTCGTAGGTAACCTCTTTTATGAGCTTGGTGTGTGTCCTTCTACCATATTTTTATGTTTTTACATACATATAATACATATGCACTATAAAAAATGAGTGGCATTGGTATACTTTTAATAGAGTGTTAAGTTGCATGCATAGTGCACCTCTAGTTATTTTTTCTGTTTTAACTCAACAATCTATTAATGAGAACTGTCTATTTTGATACATAAAGATTAAATTCATTCTCCTTAATTGCTATTTACAACCACATTTTAATTAGCCAGTTCCCTATTAATAAGCAGGTGAAACCTGGGCATTCTCTTTCTCTCTCTCTCTGAATCTATTGAAGGAGAAGGAGACCTCATCGCACTCTGCTGCTGTTGTCAGGGAAAAGAAATCTCAAAGGATAGAGTGGTGCAGTTCCCAAAGGAGGAAAGCAGGAGGGGTCCCCAGTGCCTGAAGAAAGGAGACTATGGCCTCCCTTGGGCTCAGTGATCACCCACATATACAAATATTTCACAGATTTATTGAGTATTACCAAGTGCTAGGTACCATGCTAAGCCTAAGGATCTGGTATGCACATACAAATAACAATCCACCAAAGGCTGCAGATACACTGAACAATCATCTCCCATTAACCTATCCTGGCATGCATGCTCTGTTAAATTTCTGCCTCAGTTATAATAAACAGTGTTTTGGGGTAGTTGAAAAGCTTCAACATAATCCAAGAAATCATCAAGCAGCCATAAGCTTTATTTATTCTTCTGTAAAGTTAATTTGAATGAAACGATACATGTGAGTTTCCACTTTTTTTTTTTAATACTTTTTTACAAAATGGGACTTGGTGATCTCTAAAATCACTTTCAGCTCTAATGTTCTACAAGGTATTTGCAATAGGACCCTTTTACCACTAGATGTCACTATGGCCAACACAAAAATTTTAATAAAAGCAAGGGCTTTACATTACATCACTGCTTGAAAAAACACTACCAAATTCAGGAATAAAAATGTAAAAGCGCTTTTACAGACGTGCTCTATAAGAATCCAGAGGAGTAGCTGCAGGGACCTATGGGCATATTAAAGTAGCCCTGTGGCACAATAATAGTTAAGTACCTCCTTTATCTTTCTAGATTAGAACAATCTTCAGCAATGTTCTGGTCAGCAACATGAGGAAATCAGAGGGTCTCAGAATTGGAAGAGAGGCTATTTTTCCAGTGGTTTTAAAATCTATGATTGTTCCCTGGAGTTAGAAACACATTACATTTCAATCACAACCTAGCACACACACACATATCCATAAAGATTATATATGTATGTATGTGTGTGTGTGTGTATGTGTGTATGTATATATGTATATCTATATATATATGTGTGTGTGTGTGTGTGTGTATAGTTGAAACCAAAGCTTCACAAAATAATATCTTTACTATGTTCAATGTTCCTTTTTTATACATGTTTGTGAATAAAAAAAAAAATATATATATTTGTGTCTTACCCAGTTCCTAGCACAGAGCTCCTAAAACCTTTGTAATTTCCTAAGTGATATGAGCATGAGGAGCATGTTTTGTTCTACTATTCGGATTTTGACCTCAGTTCCTAATATAGATCTCCTAAATTCCTTGGAATTTCCAGGATGATAGAAGTGTCTTTTGTTCTAATGAAGAGACTCTTGATGGGCTCCTAAATAATTAGCTTCAGGATGGGGGGTGGTCAACACAAGACCTGATTTGAAGCTTGGAACTTTCAACCCCACATCGCATTCTCCTGGAAGGGGAGAGGGAACAGAGTAGAGTAAATGATCAATCATGCCAATGTGAGGAAGCCTCCATAAAAATCCCCAAAGCGCAGGGTTCCAAGAGCTTCCTGGTTGGTGAACAAACACACCTACACGTTGGGAGAGTGATACACCCCAACTCCACAGGAACAGAAGCTTTTGCACTTGGAACACTTTTGGACCTCACCTTATGTATCTCTTCATCTGGTTATTGATCCTGTTATTATATAATAAACTGGTAAACACAAGTGTTTCCTTAAGTACTGAGCCATTCTAGTAAACTTTGAACTCAAGGAGGGGATCATGGAAACCTCAATTTATATCTGATGGGTTAA
>PVKE010013375.1:0-32500 GCA_004027555.1 Craseonycteris thonglongyai | reverse complement strand
TCTAATCTTTTCCCTTCAAGCTTATTGGTTGGTGCCAAAGAATATAGTAAGATGTTTAAAAACAATTTGAAAAATGTGATTATGATAGAAGTCAACACAAACACAATTGTTTCCTTTAGAATGTGAATGAATAGAGAAAATAATACTACTAATTTTTAGATGAACAAACATTCAGTTATACATTGTATTTATTAAAAATAAAAATGCCCTTATGAAGGTCATAGGTTTGGCAAAGTTGAGGCAATGTTTCTTTTCTTTTTTTTTTTTTTTTAATTTATTGTTTTTGACAGAGAGAGAGAGAGAGAGAGAGAGAGATACAGAGTCAGAGACAGAGAGAAGGGGGAGGGCCCAGAACAGTCTCCATAGTTGCACATCATTAGTTTTTCCACATAATTTCATTCCACGGGTGGGTGGGGCTGCACAGGACAGGAACTGGGCCAGGGTCTTGCCCCGGTGAGAACTGAACTGGGGGTACTCCCCAGTTCAGCATATGGGTCCACACGGGCCGGGGCCGGGATTCGATCCTTGGTCCCTGGGGCTGCAAAGTGAGTGCCTAACTCACTGAGCCATCCGAGCTTCCCTGGCAATGTTTCTTAAAATGAAAAATATGCATATATTATATTGCTCCATTATTAAAATATTTACTTAAATTTAAATTGAATACAGATGGTTCATAACTTCTCTAAGAATAAAATAACAGTATCCAAATGCATTAATATACAAGTATAGTGAAAGAAAAGTGATATGTATATAACATACAAGCTGTAAATCTGTAAAGTTATTTTTAGTGATGAATTATTGTTGTTCTAATTATAATTCTATTTGTTAATTTTTATCGTTCTAATGATCAGCAAAAATTAAAGCTAAATTTAAAATTGTCCCTACAAGTTAATTTGCAACATTATTATGACCATCTAGTTGTTTTTATTGTATTCACAAAAGTAGGCACCTGTTACCTTGATGTTGCCTTGATGAGGGTACTAAATCTGAATCAGGTGGCAACGAGGGAAGAGAATGTTCTTCCTCTGGCAACCTGACAATGGATTATGCCCAGCAGTGGTTTTCCTGCCTTTGTGGTACAAGAACATGGATGTGTCTCTCAACTTGTTTGAGGTTCTAGACATCTTTTAACTCTATTTTTATCCAACATTTTTTTGTTCTGAAAATACAATCTTGCTCTCTAGTCAAAAAAATTTTTAGGGATGCCAGGACAGCTCAGTGAGTTAAGTGCTCTCTTTGCAGCCCCAACATTGGAGGATCAAATTCAGGCCCTGGTCTGTTAGGACCCATATGCTGAACTGGGGTGTATCCCCTGGTTTGGTTCTTGTCAGGGGGAGCTTGCCATGTGGGAAGCCCCAGGTTCAGCACCCAGCTTGTGGGGGCATGCGTCTCATGTGGGAGACCCCCACCGGGTTTTTGTCCTGCGCTCTACCCCCCCACCTGTGTGGAATGAAACTATATCAAAAACTAATGGTATACAACTATGGAGACTGCTCTGAGCTCTCCCCCTTCTTTCTGTCTCTGTCAAAAACAAAAAAATAATCTTTAAAAATTTGTAAAAAATGAAAAAATTCTGAACTTAATAATTTTTAATGCACAGAGTGCCTTGATTTCTTAATTTCATCACTGAATCTACTACTGAAGTCACTCCTCTTCCAAAACATTTGTGATTCTCTCATTAAGAAGTAATAGAAGATAGATTTTTAAAACTACCATTTAATAGTAGTTATTAAATGCTCTGAACTTATTACCTAATAAAGGTCATAAGAGCCCAGTAAGATAAACATTACTATCCCAAGTTTACATTCAGAAAACTGAATTTCAGAGATGATGCACACTTAAGAAGACTGAAATCAATGTCTTGGACAATGATTTGCCCAAGACCACTGAGGTAGAGTTGGGACAAGAATTATCCATATTGTTTTGACAGAAAGAGAGAGACAGAGAGAAGGGAGAGGGCCCAGAGCAGTCTCCATAGTTTGTACGTCATCAGTTTTAGACGTGGTTTCATTCCAAACAGGTGGGTGGGGGACACTCAGGGCAGGAACTGGGCTGGTGACCTCCTGCATGTTAAGGCACACCCCCCTTGAGCCAGGGGCCAAACTGGGGGAAAGAACTGAACTGGTATCCTCCCGCATGGGAAGCATACCGCAGTTCATCATATAGGTCTACACGGGCTGGGGCTAGAATTTGATCCTCAGTCTGGCTGCAAAGCAAGTGCTCAGCTGGCTGAGCCATCCCAACTTCCCTCATCCATTGGGAAAAAAAAGGTTTATTGCTTTCTTTCATACAGAATTATAGAGAACATCTAAAATATTAAATTTAAAAAATCAAGAAATCAGAAAATCGTACCTAGAAATTAAAAACTAGAACAAATACATTATGAGCAGACCAATGTAAAATAGAATTCACAAGACTTAAGTGTTTAGGAATTATTAAAAATGCATCACATATAGTTAACAAAAAAAAAAGAGAGAAAGGACAATAAAATCTTCAAATGTTCAGTGACATCAATTTCTTTTATAATAGTGACCTATGAGATCAAGAAGGTCACTGTTGTGCTTGTACAACAGTGCAAAGGGCAAAAAACTCTTACTCTCTTTTCTCACTGTTCCATCACTTTATGTCTTTATAGCTGTTCATAGACAGTGATAAACAAGACTACCAACTATAGACTAGTGGCACTGTTTTGCAAACTTTGGACCTGAAGAGTATCAGAAGCAAGGACTCCAGATAGGAAATTAGAGGAGACACAGAAGAATTAGGGTATCACCGCTTAGGAGCTAAGAAATGAGTGGAATATTAAAGTGATAAAGTAAAGAGGGGCTTGAGAATGTTTGCTGAGTATTAAAAAAATGTAAGCTTGTTCTCTCCTTTCCCCATTGTTACTCTCCTCACGTTCACTCTGTGCCTTGTCCTTCTCCTCTTTCCATTCTACTTCCTCTCTATTGCAGCAGGAGGACTGTGGAATATTATGGTTGCTAACAGCCTGATGGAACATGGCACACTCTTTTCAGCCTTCTCCCCTCCACACACAGATGTCAGCGTAGTCATGTTCCATTGTTCCCCATAGGCCTTTAGAACAGGAGAAGCAGAGTGCTGGGCAGATGGTGGTGAGTTGCAGTAGACTTGTTAGACATCAGTTGGATGATGTTACTCATCAGTTGGGTAAGGTAAGTGATATACTCTTCAATAACCCAGAGGTTAAGCTCCATAGCTGGCTCATTGAAGTACCGAGTTATCAATAAATAACATGTAAATGTGCACATTGGTGAGAAATTGCCATCTATTGTCATGTATTACATAGATATCTTATATTACTAAGACATAAGACAAAATTCAGAAATAAAAAATATATTTTGCTTATTGGCTGACTAACCAGGCATTTGTTAAAAACTACATAGTATAATTAGGATGAGAATATTTATATGCTTTATTTTGAGTTGGGAATGGCCAAGATTATTATCTCCAGCTTACTCATGAACAAAGTGACCGAGGCAGTTATCTGGGATTTTGGGGTATTCTGTTTGAATAAATGATATTTCTTAATATGATATTTTGTTTTTGCTTATATTAAAATTGAAATCAGGTTAAATTTTCCAGTTTTCTGTTTATTAATTTATATGGCACTCACCCAAGTGTCATAGTGACATGGAAACACTTATATCTCAAGAGTTCCATGCATGTTTATCTTGGATCTTACAGCAGTTCTCCTGAGTCATATTTCCGACTGCTTGTAAGGTATTGCCACTGAACTATCTTGCTGCTACATTTAATTCACCAAATCCTAACTGTTTTATATCTCTGACAAATACTATAATTCTTCTAATCATCAGAAAGAGACTAGAAATTTGGAGTCATCTTTTATTCATTCTGCTCCTTCATCGTCTAATTATGAACCAGCCCCCAAAGTGATCATTGCTTCATCTTTGCCTCCCCTGCTTGATTCCCACAGCTACCTCACTCCTCAAGGCTTTCATCACCTCAGACTTAAATCACTGAAAGAGCCTTCGGATGACTCCCTTGCCTACACTCCATCATCCACTGCTCTGGCCTCGGATCAGTGGCCTGTCAATATTCACAGCCACTAGCTAGTCAAAACACTTCTGGAATTCTAAGTCTTTCTAATCTAAGTCTTTTTTTCTAAGGTAATCTAAAATTTACTCTCAGCTCAAGGGAGACCATTTTCCACATACCCTCCTACACAAGTCATCCGATTTCTTCTCCCAAATTTGTTTTCAATAACTTTCTCTTCCTTCCTTTCTTTCTACCTCTCTTCTTTTTATTCAAACTGTAATCATACTTAAAGGCTCAGCACAAAATCAATGTCTCCCACCTTCTATATTCAAGGAAGTTTATAAGGATTTCTCTATTTCCTGAATTCATATGATTTTCATCAGTATCATATTCTCTGGTTCTTCATCATGCTCTAATGGATATGGTATGTTTATCTTACCAAAGAGATTATAAATGCTTATTGTATAGAACTAATAGATAGCACTTGTACTTTTCACAGCAGAAAAAGAGCTGAAGCCATATAAAAGTGATATTTTACTAATTGACTGACTGATTCATTAAACAGGCATTATTATTTTTTATAAGCAGACAGGAAAAACTGACATGGTATTCCTCAGTATCAAATAACTCAAAGAGGTTAATGATTTCTTTAGATTTTACAAGTCCAATAATTTGGGCTTTATCTTGAGCCAATACTCTGAATAATCTGCTGAAACATTGTTTATTTCAAGGGCCAGAGATTTACATGTAGAATTATATATGGAAAATTCTATACTATTACAAAATATATTGAAATTTTATACCTTAGCTCAGTTCTTTTTATTGTCCTTCCCAAATTGAAATATCAAAATAAGTGAGTATCTGAATATATACACAGGCTGGAATTTATGTTGTTTTTTATATCAGCAGTGTGATTGCATGAACCAAAAAGCTGGAAGATACATAGCTCCCAGTTAGGTATTCTTGTACTTAAATAGAAACATATTATATTCAAATTTTTGCCATTTCTGCTACTTACTCAAAATCTTTGCAAGGAAAGGCTAAAAAGAAACAAGTTGTTCTAGTAAAATGAAACTGTGCATAAAACCCCCAGCAGTTCCAAACTTGGATTTCTGGACTTTTTCATGAATTACAACTGCAAGTTTAACAGCCAGCTTTTGGGACTTCAATGCACCAGGTAGGGGATATTGTTCCACACAATAATTGCTCTCCAGGGCAAAGGCATTTCGGTGACTTTCATGTTATAAGGCAGCACGAGCCAGTGGGTCATTAATCATTAGTGAGTGTCACTGAAGAGTTTAAATATAAAGAAAAAGGTCCAATGACATTAAATATCAGAGAGAAAAGAGAATTGTGCAAATGTTCATGATAATCTTACTTACTAATTCTAAGCTTTCATAGCTATATATATGCAAATATCAGTTTAAAAGAAATCTGACAAAAGAAACTTAAAGATCAATTCATTAAAGTAAAGAAAAATGTTGTCTTCACAGATCATTCTTTTGGGTTATGTATCAGAGAACAGTATAGTAGATGGGAATGGGGCAATGCTTTAATAGTATGAAATAAAAATGCACCATCTCTATCTTTGATTTGGTTATTTGTTTTTAAGATTTATTTTATTGTTTGAGATCAGATGATGATGATGAGAAAGAGAGAAAGAGAGAGAGAGAGAGAGAGAGAGAGAGAGAGAGAGAGAAGGGGGAGGGCCCAGAGCAGTCTCCATGGTTGTACATCATTAGTTGTTACACAGTTTTATTCCACACAGGTGGATGTGGGCAGCACAGGGTGGGCAGGAGCTAAACTTGGGGTCTCCTGCATAGGAGGCAAGAACCTTCACCATGGGGCTCCGAGGTTACCAATTGTGCCACACTATTTTTTAAAGTTCTCTTTGTTTGTTTGTTTGTTTGTTTGTTTTATATTATTTATGGATGTAGTGAAGCATCATAGAAGCAACTTGTGATAAAGGCAACTATGTAGCTAAAAATTCAAATTAGGTTAAAATTAAAATACGGTAAAGACATACTTATAAGAGAAAAAGAAGATAGATTTTTTCCAAAATTCTATTTTAAAGAAAAATACTGTAGTTGTGAGTTACTCTTAAAACTCCTAGCAGCTAAACAGAAAGATAAATAGAGTAAATTATTTCATGGGAAGCACAATAGAATATCAGGAAAACAAATTTTCTCTTAGCACTAATTTTCAGAAATGTATCCAATAAGTGACATTGTACAGTGTTGATTCCATTATTCTTCAGTTTCAAATAGCAGAAACCACCTCTGGGTATCTTGAGGACATTTATTGAAAAGATATTGAGGGAGCTTCCAGAATCAAAGAAAAGGTTGAAAAACCAGGCTTGGATCCAAGAGTAACCAGGCTTCTTAGAACCTCAGTAGCTGGAACAGTCTGACAGCTTTTCCCAGGCAATAGCATTTCAATAAGTCTCTCTTACAGTCCCTGTGCCCATTACTGTAACAAGGTGACTTGTGTCTCAGGCAGAATTGAAATTTTCTCCCAGGCAGTATCACTATAATGAATCAGTCCATCTGTTCTATCGCCTTAGCTTCTCTAACTTGTGACAGTCACCTGGTATCTGGAACTGCTTTCCTTCTCTTGCTGTCATTGTCTACCCACACCTTTTCCCACTATGTCAGTGGCCAGTAGACCTTGTCAAGATAAAGGGTAGTTAAGCAAATTATTTTGAGGGGAAAGGGAATACTTGACTGAAATGAGAGTAAAATGTAATGATCTAATGAGACTACATAGACTTTTTTCAGAAGAAATGAAACACTTTCAATGGGAATCTTAGTTTTCTCTCTCCCTCACGTCTACTTGTCAACCAGAGTAAGGGGGAAAGGAGAAGGAAGGAGAAGGAAGGATACCTGTAACTTCAGGGAAGGAGAGATACCAAGAACCACCCCTAAAAAGCAAAAGGCATACAGATATTCTTAAAAACAGCTCCATATCTGTAAGAGCTCAGTATTTGAAGTCAGAGAGTGATTGGCTGAGGTTGGGTGACCCACAAACAGCATTACTGCCGCGTGGGGCACTGAGAAGAGGTCACTGGCGTGAGGCCCCTCCCTGAACCTCAGTGGCTTCCCTCATGGGATAGTAGGCATCGGAGTTTACAGTCCCCAAAAGGCCTCACAAAATGGGAGTGGCAAGTTTCCAGAAGGAAATAGTGTTCTCTTGAAAGAGGGAAAATGAACTGCTGGGAGAACAATCCAAAGGGCTCCATGTCCAATATGAGCAGCAGTGGCAACTGTAGCAATATCTTATCTGACATTTAGTGAGCACTTATTATCTGCCAGGCACTGTTTTAGGAATTTTATATCTGTACATTCTCACAGTCTCCCTAGGAAGACAGTATACTCAAATATAATCGTTAATAAATAAGTGTTAAAAACACCCAGATGGTCAGCGTTGGAACTAGTATTCAAACCTGACTTCAGGAACTATGCTTGTTCTTAATGCTTAGGGACATCTTCAATAGCTGTTTAAAATACATGCAGAACTCTCTGCATACAGCTGCTTCTCATAAAAGTAAAAAAAAAAACAAGATCACCTTGAATACAGTGGGTGTACAGCCACATATATTTTGAAAATATATTATTATATTTTATATGTATATAAAAATATATATTAAATATATTATTATTTTTCTATATATTGAGAAATATATATTAAATATGTTATTGTAGAAATCTCTAGTATCAATTTCATACCAAAACTAAAGCTAAATAAACGAGGCTGTAGATGAAGGTTAACATCATTCTTAAATACACAGGAAAACATTTATTTTATGATGGAGAGTTCAAAATTTCCCTCTCTGTATGTTTCAATTCATGATAGTGTACTGAATTTATTTATTTTTTTACAATTTGTTTATTTCAAAAAACAAAACAATGATTTTATCAAAATTCAGATATTTTCCAATTAGAAAGTTATATGTGACTGATGCCCAAATCCTCTGCCAGTCTCATTCCCTAAATGAACACAATTTGAAGTGTAAATTTTAAAAACATCCTTATTTACATGAAGCAGGCAGATTCTTTGACAGGTATAGGGTATATTTGGTCAAGAATGAGAGCCAAATAATAGAGAAAGCTATTAGTTGACTGAACTTTCATATCACCAAATCTTTTTTTTTTTATGATTTATTTTACTGTTTTTGACAGAAACAGAGAGACAGAGAAAGCAGAGGGATGGGGGAGGGCCCAGAGCACACAGGTGGGCGGGGGCCTCACAGGGCAGGAACTGGGCAGGGGCCTCCCACATGGGAGACACACTCTTGCAAGCTGGGGGCTGAACCACATGGGGATCTTGGCCCAGAGAGAACTGAACTGGGGGCCTTCCACATAGGAAGCACATCCCAGCTCAGTATATGGGTCCACACGAGCTGGGGCTGGGATTCGATCCTCAGTCCCTGGGGTTGCAAAGCCATCCCGCTGAGCCATCCCAGCTTCTCTGAATACCACCAAATCTTAAATATCTTATTTTTTCTCTAAGACAATGATAATAAAATTAAGTAGCAAAAATAAGAAATTGAAGAAATATGTCCTTTTGCTTTGTCCCAATTTCTGTCACTGCTCTGTATCCTTAGATTTATTAAAAAAAAAAAAAAAAAAGAAATGATTTTGTTCGAAACCTTGTTGAGGTTACAATTCATGGACAAATTTGATAATCACTCTAAAGTTTTCTTCTGGTCTCCTCTCAGTAATAAATAAGCAAACAAACTAACTAACCAACTAACTAACACACTCACACACATACACACACCCGCACATATGTACCTCCCATATGTCTATTAATAATTTGCCCTATAAACATAGTCAAGTGATGATAGTTCTATTGTAAGAACACTTTTGTAATTTATTATTTTTTATTTGAAAATTTACTTAGGGAAATGTGTACTGAAAGAATAAACCAGAAAATATGGCCTTCATATTCAATGATTATTAAATATAATATAATAATTTTAATATAAAGTATGTATACCATATATTATATAGTGTATTATGTATATGAATTGTATTTTATGTTAAATTTATAACATATAAATTCCTATATAATTGCCTTACAAATTTAAGTTTTGTGTGTTTCACACATTGAAGTGTTCCAGTGAATTTTTATTTTTTTGAGCACGTTCAGAGAAGGGACTCCTTGCTACTAGAAATATCACACTTTGGAGGTATTTTTCAAATTTTAAAACAATAAAACACTTCTAACATCAAATGGCTGAAAACAAAACAGATTAAACTGAGACTTGGTTTTTCTAATTTTTTCAGCATCCTCAGCCTTCTCCATTCATCCCCAATTTTCCTCAATGCATTGGTTTTTTCTATAGTTAAAAATATTCATGATAAGCTACCAACATATACTTGCATGTCCACAATAAACACTAGTCTCTCTATCTTGAGGTTCCTTCAGTATTTTCTATGCCTGGACCACCTTACCTATAATGTGGCTTTCCTTTAGCTACTCAACACAGCAGTTCTCCCATTGAATCAATCCTAACTTTTTGTATTGTTTAACTTGAAATAAATCATTTGCTAAATGTTTGATGAAAAAATAACAAGATCATCATCATAGATCATAGATATTTCTGGGAAAATATTTTATATAGATATATCCTGCTACACGTTGCAAGAGGATAAAGAGGGGTCTGTTTTCATTTTTACCTTGACATGACCCTCACTTGAAAGGTGATTGTATCAGTATTACATTTAATTAGAAATGTGTTCCATGGAGGAATTGAATGTCCCAGGAACAAGCTTTAAGTCTCTGCAGTGAGGGGAAAGCTCCTTGACTGAGCACTTTAAGGCAAAACCCAATCTGTATAGATAGGTATGCTAAGAGCATTTTTAATTGGCTCACCTTAAAATATGAATAGGAAACCAAAGATGACTAGAGAGTTGCAGCCAGTAAAAAAGGTGTGTGTACACACACACACACACACACACACACACACACACACTCTCTCTCTCTCTCTCTCTCTCTCTCTCTATATATATATATATATATATATATATATATATATATATATCCCCTTGTTCAAAAATTAAAGGTTTTGAGACAGCCATGCCGAGAATTAAACTGCGAGAGAGAGAACTTCTGTGCAGGGTCGCTGTGAGACTGCAGATCACACACTGGCAAAACCAGTCTTCCCTGCTTAGAACATGGAAAAAAACTTGAATAAACCTTTATGGACTACCTTCAGAGATTTGGAATGATAATCATTTCCACAAACAAGAATAAGACAAAATGAAGAAAAGAACAAATAGAAAACAAGAAAGTGCTCATGAAATTTAAATTCATTTAAAGATTCACCAAAGTTCTCCTTAAGTCTTTAAATTTGGCTCAAATTTGCCAATTGGCTTTGGTTTCAGCTTTAGCCTTGAGAAAACCAAAGAGGTGAAAGTCAGCTTCCAGGTCATTTTTGGCATTTCTGAGCTTGTATATGAAAAGTGATCTCGTTCACATGAATGCTAATTGCCATATCAATACCAGTAAAGAAAAAAAAAAAAAAAGACCATGCTATTTAGATTGATTTAGCTGAATATTTACTTCACTTGGAGTGATTAATTAGTAATTAAAGTTTACATATATTTATTATTGCAAGTTAAAATTCTGCAATATTTCATGGCTATAAATTTTTATTTTTATTAAAAGGGTAGTTATTTTCAAAGATTTAAATTAAAAAGCCAATCAGCAATTAACTTGAATATTGAACAAAAATCCATTAAGTTATCTAATTTTGTGGAAATTAGTGTTGTAGTACAGAATATGAATGTTATAAATACTAAAAACCCATTTTTAGTCCCATTGAAATCTCACAATTTTTTGAAGTTCGTAAAGATAATGATGTGCATTAGATATTTGAGAAGATAGAGGCTCAGAGAAGTTAGATTTGACCAAGGTCACCTACGTTTAAAACAGAGGCAAATAGAACCAAATCACATTTTGTTGTTCAAAATCCACTGTTATCAGGACCCTGAGATAGCTCAGCAGGTTGAGTGCTTGCCTTGCAACCATGAGATCTGAGGATCAAGTTTCCCGGTTTGGTTCCCCCTGCGTGCCACCCCACACCCACCTGTATGGAATGAAACCATGTCAAAACTAATGATGTACAATTATGGAGACTGCTCTGGGTCCTCCCCACTTCTCTCTTTCTTTCTCTCAAGAATCCACTTAAAAAAATATCCACTGCTATTTATTTTAAACCATACTGTCTTTTTTGGAGAACTTTAGGCAACTCTTTTCAAACCCTATTTTTATAAATGAGTAGATGATGGTGATTTTTTTTCTTTCAATAATAAAAAAGGAAGATATACTCTTTAGGAAAGTGTACTACTTATTCTAAATGAACCATTGAACCAAACTTTTTTTTTTTTTTAATCAAAAAACCCCTGTCAAAGTTGTTTCAAATTGAGTTTCATGGTATTTTAAGATGTTTGGGATAAAAAAATGTAGGCTGATCTGGAAGCTGGAAGAATAGAAGTATTACATCAATGCTTTCATCAGAGAAGATAGAGATTTATCTGTCTTAGATACAGGACTATGAGTAAGATACCTTTCGAAGAAAGTGTTTCCTGGGTAAACAACAACAATGAAAATATTAAAAATAAGTAAAATAGTAGAAAATCAGAGTGACATGCTGACCTAAATTATTGTTAATAAAACTAAGGCCCAATGTTTTATCTAAGGTCCCAGAGACAGCATATAAATAATTAGGATTTTACTTCCATATAGACCTTTACATGAAAGCATACTGCCTATGATTTTACTTTTTCTTTCCACTCATGTAATTACTTAAAGAATATTATTTCTTGGACATTGATATTGATCATAGTATATTAAATACCAGTCTTAATTTTAAAAAGGTAAACCATGACCATGGGCTTGAGTATAATGGCATTTTTAGAAAATTATTATCAAGTATTTCGAGCTTTTCTTGACATCATAATTTCCACAATTCCTATTGTTATGAGTCCTCAATAATTTCACTTTCTTTTATACACAGATACCATGATTACAAATTCTCTAGAAAAATAAGTAAATAAAAGCCTCACTTTACTTAGGCACCCATGTATAAAACCAGATTTATTTATAAGTGCGTAAATCATCATTTGCACCTGCATAAGAAATGCTACACTGTACAAATGATTTGTTCTTGCCAAGATAAAGTTTAATAGAGCCAAACTTAGCAAAATTGTGGCATTTTCTACTCCTTCCTCTGAAATTTCTCCCATCCTTTGCTAAGCCAATATCCTCCAGTGACATGAATAATACTAGCTACCATTTATTATACTCCTCCTCTGCACCAGGCATGTTACGTATGTTACTTGTGAAACACAACACAACTCTGCAAGACATTATTAGTTTCTATACTTTTTAGATGTGAAAAGTATGGTTTTAAAACTGTAGCAATGAGTCACACCAATAATCTGAGGTTTCATAGCTACTTTATCACTTCACATTCTAGAAGACCTTGACAGGAAACTTGAAATAAAATGTAATCTATTTCCTTTAAGGTGACTTTGTCTCAAAAAATAAAAATAGCCTAGATGTATTCTTTTAAAAATTAATTTGGTCACACATGGAAAAGATTGCTGAACATTGTTTTACTCATATCTTATATCTTTCCTGATTGTTGATACTTTTCAAGATCAAAACTCCAGGAGTAAATTTTTTTTTAACAATATGTCAAAATTTTATGACCAGCAAGTAACATTATCAAATAATGCTGAATTTATTTGTGGGGAATTTTAATTTTATTATTAACATATTGTTTTAAGTGCTTCAAATGCACTTAAATCCTTCCCCATGTTGAAGATCTATACTTCAGTAAAATTATTCACATTTTCAGTGTCAAAATTATTGTTCAATTTCATTTTGAATATATTATAAAAAATTCAGAATAATTTTCATGCAACAATATTTACAGTTTTAGAATTTAATGGTGTTATGAGTTATGTTTTAATTTTAATATTTATATGGAGAAAATAAATTGAGCGATCCATTGTTTCATAAATGATGAGCCAAGAAAAAAGAAACCTAGAAGGCATGAGAGAGAGGGTGCTCACTGGGCAGAGAGTGCTGCCAAACTGTAAGGCAAATGTAAATAAGTAGAATAATCAATACATTATTTATCTTGGGGATAATTACATATTAATCTATTATTTTATAGACAACTTTTAATTCTAATATAAATAAATACTCTATGTTAGTTTTAATTTTTTTAAGTTGTATTTTGCTTCCTTAATTTGGTATGTGATTCTATAAGATGTTCTCTTAACTAAAAAAGAAAATATCACAGCGATTTCTAATGACGCTATCACGAATGGATGGACAAAGCCATAATCCACTGGGTACTGGAGTAACATGTTTCTCTCTGTTTTAGTTTATATACTTTGTTCCAAGGAATCAACATGAAACTAAAGTAATTCTTTGACCTATAGGTAAGTCTTAAATGTTTCATGATCAGGTTATATATTTTTTAAAGTCTAATAAATAGGATACTTCCTTTAATTAGAAAGTTATTCTTTGCCCCTTTGTTAAATTTTTCTTTAATTCTAAAATGGAACCAATTTTATATAGGAATTTATTTAAATTGTTACATGCTTCCATCTTAACCTTCTAGCTAAGTATGCCCACATTTTATCAATTATAGAGATACATGCAGAATATTTTATGAGAGACACTATGGTATTGTAAAAAAGTGTTCTGGACTTTGAATCAGGAAAACAGATTTCTAGTTCTTTTTGCCAGTTACTTACTGTGCACACTACAGCCAGTCATGCTTGTGATCTGGGTTTTAGTTTCCTAATCTATGAAATGTAGTGGTTAAATTATATAATTTTTAACGCTTCATGCTCTGATATTATAATAAGCCTATTCTTCCCCCACTATACACACAACCACTAGGAAATCACAATAATAGAGAATGATGAAGGGAGACCTTAATACATAAAGTTTTATTTATCTCTTCTAAATATATTTAAATAAAAATAAAACTAATATCATGGTCCCCAGAAAAAATCTCTCTCTCTCTGACATCCATCTATAAAGTTTAAGCATTAAACAAATTCATTGTGTGTGTTCTTTGGTAGACTGGTAACTATTAACTTAACATGACATTTCTTTCTTATTTTTCTTTCATAGAAAAGAAATAAAATTTAAAATCAAACATTATAACCCTATTATTTCATTTTCTGTAACTGCATAAAATGGTTTAAAATGAGATTAGTATGTATTTGAGAGAGACATTTGCAGGTTAACCTTCTTGATATTAGCTAATTGCAACCTTCTGTGTGTCTATAGTAACCTTATTTCCAGGGTTAGAGCCAGTTTTTTGCATTAGTTCTTCCAAAGGGACCACATGTCAAATATCCTTGGAACAGGGTACAATTTAAATTACTGGTGGTCTACTAGTTATTTTCAGTCTAGGAGAACAAACACCAGATGTATTATGGACAGACTTTAAAAGGCCTTATGAAGAGAAGGGGGGCGGGTGATGGTCTATTTTTCAAATTGTTCGATCTACCCACTGTTGCTTTGGGTAAATAATCTCATTCTGGAGGAATTCAATTCATATTTATCACTGTGTTCTTTAAAATGATTCCATGAATGAAGACTATGTACATTAAAGAAACCTCGTGTAAGTGAGACATAATTCATTCTCCAACCCCAGCAAGTGACTTGAAATTTGCATGGCTAATTTAAAGAGAGAAAATGATGATGCACACTGTGTCAAATCTTACTTAAGGTTACTAGATAATGTATTATGGTTTTGTTTGAAAATCAAAATGTTTTCTAATTCAAGAAACAGTTTTGAATAATTGTCTGCAAAAGGAACCTGGTGTACTAAGGGTGAAATAAGTTTTAAAGCACAAATCATTTTTCTGCTCTGTAGGTAAGGTTTCCCTGGGGATTTTCCTGATGTTTTCAACTTCTCTTCTTTATAATCCCTTCTCTATTTTTCTTCCCTGATCTCCAACCATACACTGCTTTCAGGGTGACACTGACACTCAGCATAGCTATTAAACACGATTTTGCTAACTGCTCAATCAAGTCTGGTGTGAATTGAGTGGCCACAATGACCAGCTGTGCAAAGCCTTTGATCTTTATTTATATTTTGGTTTCATGTTTTGGTGCTGGTGGAGATTTTCTAACCAACACTGGTTAAATGGATTTAAAATTCTATACAAAGATTCTTTTTGGCTACTGCTTAATTAGTGTAAGTCTGCTATAAATAGCTACCACTTATTTTTCCCAACCATAAAGATATATACACACTACATTTTAAGATAAACATGTTTCCTATTGAGCTTTCACTATTTTCTAACCTACATCTATATTTCCATTGTAAATTAAATAAAAGTTTTTGTCATTTGTACCATCTCATGAACTTTACTGAACAATGTGCATTATAGAATTCAACTAAAAATTTTCACATTTTTAATAAAGAAATAAAATTGTTTAAAGTATTACATAAAGAGATTAAAATCAGTCAGGAAACTTTATTCTGAGTATCTGATCTGCCAAAATATATATCTTTTATAATAGAAGTAGAGGTTTCAGAAAGAATTTTACAGGCATAAATATGTTAGCATTTAAGTCTGAAAAGTTTAGATGTTCTCCCATTTTGATTTAGCAAAGCATATATAGACTTGTTATCAATATTTACAGAGCAATTTGTAAATCTGTTTCTTACATGGAATCACAGAGTTATATTAAATCCAAAAATATTTAAAAGGAAATGATAGGACTCTTAGACATAAATATATTTCAGAACACAGAATCTACAATATTTAACATGTCTCCTAATGAAAATGTATTGTTTTAGAAAATGAGATATTTAACCCAGAATTATTTACAATAAATTTAAAAACAGCCAAATTTACAGTAACCTGTTGGCCATTTAATGGTATATCTTAGATGATACAATCTGATGTAATTATTAGCCACTAACTTCAAAAAGTATTTACTTCCCTTTGTTCAAAAAATATTTACCATTTGTTGTTGTTTTTTACATTTATATTGTGTTCATCTGGTATGCTCCTCAAACTGAAAATATAGAGTTAATTAATAAAGTCCTTTCACTCACAGGACTAAGAGCCTAAAGTGAGAGAGATAGCCACACTCTAGATAGAACCATATGAAAAATGTAGTGACCAGCTCGTTGTAGAAAATACTTTTGTCTGGTGAAGACAGAGAAGATAATTCGGTGGAGGTGTTGGGTAATAAAATAGAGTGATAAATAATGAACAGGAGCCAGATAAATTGGGAAAAATACATTCCAGGCAGAAGGGACAATCGTATGTAAAATGCAAAATGCATTTATAAAGCTTGCTAATAGTTCTGGCCAGCTTTGGCATTGCATTGAGTGGAAGAATTTGTCATGAGATAAGACTGATTTTGATTAGAACTGGGTTAGGAAGAGGCTTATATCCCAGACTCTGGAAAATCATCAGTTCCCCAGGCAAAGAAGTCATGGTCACATTTCAAGATCATCCTAGTATAGGATAAATTTGATGATAATGAAGAAAATGGAGAAATTTAGAATATTTAAATTAGAGTAATACAAGAAATAGGAGTTGGGAATGTAAACAAAGTTGTAATAAAAAGAAAAGTAGGAATACCAGGATAGTTCGGTGGTTGAGAGATTGCCTCGCAATTTCAAGGTCCAGGGCTCCATTCCCAGGCCTAGCCTGTGAAAACCCACATGCTGAACTGTGGTGCAACTGGTACTCACTGGGATGGTACAGCTACGAAGGTTCTCAACTCCCATGTGGGAGGTTTCTGGTTTGGTTCCCACCCCGTTTGGCCCCACTCCACCTGTGTGGAATGAAATTATGTCACAACTAATGAAGTACAATTATGGAGATTGCTCTGGGCCCTCTCCCCTAATTTCTCTCAAACAAATAAATCTTTTAAAAAAGTAAAACAAAAGTAGTACCAATTACATGGGAAAAAAATTGAATGAACAGGTAAGAAGTGGGGATTGATATCAGAAAGTGAAAAAGAAGAGAAAGTTAAAATGACTGAAGTTTCTTCCTTAAGAAATTCCACTAAAAAAGATAAAGAGGCAGTGAGGGTATGACAAGACAATGCATTCTCTTTTAGACATTAGGACTTTCAAAACATCCACAGAGATAATGCTCAGTAGTTACCAACCTAAATTAGGAAGAAGTAGAATGTGATATGAGTATTGTAGTCCATGGGATAGTACAGAAGCAAACATTGAATTATGTTAATAACAAAAATATTAGTAATAAAAAACAAATAACATTTTTCTTAGTTAATTTTCACAGAGACAGACTCTGAGGACAAGATACAGATATGAGTGATTCATAAAGGAAGCACTCTATGGAAAATGGTAAAGGAGGGGAGAAGCAGGACAGGGATGGGAAATAAGCCAAACAAAGGAGTAGGTCTCAAACAATATCCTGCAGTGGGTGGCTTCAATGTGATGTGGTGGAGGCGCTCTAAAGTTGAAGTTGTGCATCAGGGTTGTTCTCCCAGGCAAGGGAGCTTGGGACATTTGGGATTGTTTCTGAGTCATTTCAAAAAGATAAATCTTCTCAAGCCCTTGCAGTCACCCTCAGAAGCGTCACGGGTACTGGATATTGAATGTGAAATCACACAGGGTCTGAACAGATGGGAAGTGTACACATTGGGTGGGATGGTAATGTTACCGATCACTATCTAAATCCAGTGTTTATATTATGATTTGTTTCTACAATATTAGACACTCTATCATGTGAAAAAGGTGTCATGAAGTGGCTGACAAACTCTGAAGTAGAAATGAGAAATTTGGCTTTCATCTGGGTCTAATGTAATGAGATGTGGCAAATTTCTTGAACTCTACACTAGTTTGTCTAATCTCTTAAATGGGCAAATAATATTTGCCTTGCTTTTAGGGAAGGAATTTGATGTAATGAAAAAACAGCATGAAAAATTTCAAACCTGAGCTGAAGAATCTTTATCAAGTGTTTTTTGTTTGTTTGTTTGTTTTAGCATTGTGACTATTAAAAAATGACAATCTTTAATGAAACTTATCTAAATGCCAAGTATTATGATCACAACTTCTCTGATATACTCCAATAAAAGACTGATTTAAGTAGAGAAATTGGCCTGTTGGTAATGATTAATATATTTTTTGTGAACATAAACTCATAAGGTTCAAACTCAAACAAAAGGAAATTTGTTTCTGACATAAAATAGCTAAGAGATTCACACACACACACACACAAACGCAGTGTTTCATTCTTTTCATGATTAGAAGTTCTTTTTGTGGTTAAAATTCTTATTTTTCATCCATCTTCTGTGGATGCAAATTATCTAGGTTTATAGCTACTTAACAGCCAAGTGAGTTTAAGAGATTCATTGAAGAACATTACTGGGTCTCGGTTTACTCATCTCCAAAATGGAAGATAAGATTTATTTCATTAGGTTGCTTAATTTATTAAAAGGGTAAAGTTTTTGAGAAATTTCTGTCACATAAAAAGAATTCTGTAGTTGTTGGCTAATATACATATATATCATATATAATATATGAATACATAAATCACATAAGTATATGTTTTATTGTATATAAATACACATAAACATAGGTATATATAATAAAATATTTGTGTGGGGGGTTTTTTTTGATACACCATAGGATTTAATTATTCAGGGTCATAAAAGAAGTTCAATAAATACATTTTAAATGAGTGACTTAATCTTATAATTCTTTGGCTTCTATAACTAAGGACAATAACTGAAGAATTAAAAATATTCTCTCTTCTAGTTTGTCCCCAATAGTGTCCACTAAACACTGAGCCTGAAGAAATTTCTTTTGTGATAATAAATGTCTTCAGTAGATTATATAATTTATACAGTTTATTATTTTAAAAAGGAATTTCAGTATTTTGCTATATTCTTATATGTCACATATGGGATGAAATAGTTGTCAGTTATTTATAAAGTAGCTTTTCTTTTTTTACACATAAGATGGCAATGGACCAGTGGCCAACATATTTTAATTAACAGATTGCTGAATGTCAACCAAATTAGAAAAAATTTTAAGATTAAAAAATTTATGTAAACACGATTAAAAGGAGAAATTGTTTTTGGGGTGCATCATAATATATACTATTTATAAAATACATCATTTTGTAAATCTCATATGTCTTTGATAGACTCTAAAATATTGCTCAGCATTTCATGGTTCACCACTCTCTTATGGTGATAAAACACACAACAGGTGGTCTAGTTCTTACACTGAAGTAGTTGGTTCTCTATGTATGTCTCTAAAAATATTCAAGTTCTGTACTTTTTTTAGACCAATTAAATTGCCACCTGTACGGTAATTAATTCACAAAACTAACTAAAGACTTTAGAGAATGATTTAATCATAAAATGAAACAGAATCCCTAAAGACCAGTTTAAATACTAAGAAAATGCTTGCAACACAGAAACTATGTTGAGGAAGGCAGCTGGGCTGCATCACTTTCTGCTCATCCAACTCAACCATGGATGACCAGGGATTCCAAAGCCAATGCTTTCTTATTAACGCTTTATTCCCCTACATCACCCATCTCGTTGTTTAGTCTAATATGCTTTCTGCTTAGCCAGTTCCATTCAGGATTTTCTAGGTCCCTCCCATTTGGCTTCAGCAATGCATTCTTAAGAATGGGTGACATTCTAAAAAGTTTCTGCTTTTTCTCCCTGAAACAAAAATGTGGGAAACAGACCTATTCTAATTTTCATTCAACAGAATTCCATTTACTAAGATTTTCCTGAGAAAGTGATTATAATGCTGATAATAATATTAGCTAAATCTAAATATTAGCTAAAATTTATTGACTATTTAATATCTGGTAGGCACTGAGCTAAACACCATACATTCATTATTTCATAGCACTTAAAGCAACCATGAAAGGTAAATATGAGTATTATCACTGTTTTATAGATGAATAAATTAAGTGTAGAAATGAATAAAATTAAGTGGTAAAGCCAAGATTCAAGCCTTCTAATACTGATTCAAGACAGGACATGTGTTAAGTGTTCCAAAAGATGTAGATAATTATCTCATGAGCTTTTGGGACTTATGAGAAGCCCATATATTGAGTAACTAATAAAAAAAGTATATACAATTAAATACTATAGTTTTATTTAAAGACATTTTTATTATTTTTGACACAGAGACAGAGAGAGAGATACAGAGGCAGAGACAGAGAGAAGGGGGAGGGCCCAGAACAGTCTCCGTAGTGGTACATCATTGATTTTTCCAGTTTCATTCCACAGGTGGGCGCGGGGCTGCACAGGGTAGGAACTGAGCTGGGGGGGTCTCACCCCAGTGAGAACCAAACTGGCGGCACTCCCCAGTTTAGCATATGGGTCTGCACGGGCCGGGGCCAGGATTTGATCCTTGGTCCTGGGGCTGCAAAGTGAGTGCTTAACCCATTGAGCCATCCCAGCTTCCCCTATATTTTTAATAATAGTCATTGCTATAGGCATTTGGGTGATATTAAAAGCTTGAGGTGAATCTGGGAATCTTCATGAAAGATGGTCAAGCTTTTGTTTTTTTTTAGAAAAAATAAAGATTAAGAATTGAAGGTATGAGCATTGGAGTGAAAAAACAAGTTAGAGGCAAAAAGAGGGAAGCATTTCAAGACATTAAGAAACAACTTGGCTCCTTCTGAAGGACCAAAGCACCAACAGCAGAGAGAGAGATGCATGAACGTTTACTTCCAGCCTAGTGACTTTCAAATGCTTTCCTGGAACTCTAAAAGTTTTGGAGTTTAGTGACCCCATGCCTGTTTCAACTGAAATTGCTCTGCATCTGTCTGCATACATGTGTGTATAGATGTATAATCTGGCAGACCGACAGCAAGCTTCATCTGGTGTCAGAGGTTGCCACTTTGGTCTACTTATTTCCCTTAAATAGTTAATATCCACAATGACAGCTTGCATCTTTTTATAGGTTTACAGTTCACATGAAGGGCTTTCATGGCATCATATGCTTTGATTCTTCTCACAACCTGGAACATTGTAGGTGTTCAGTAAATTAATAAAAGGAAAATATAAGAAGAAAATCTCTTGTAGGTACAGCATAGCCCCCTTATTTATTGTTCCCCAAGAAACTTTATTTTCTATTGTTGCTTTCTTCTCTTTGATTAGATCTGAAAAGAAATGTAGAGTACTGGGTCTCTTTTTTTCTGCTTGTAATTATTTCCTCCAATCACGATGTAGTTTCAAGGGTGGCCAATACTGTCAATCACCCTCTCCCCTCCTTTGATACTAGTTGATTGTGGGAAAGTGCTTTGCATGTAATCACTTCAATTACTCAGTAAAACTTCCTGTGCTCCTTCTGCTGTGTTTTGAATTGGGGTTTTTAAAGAGGCTTTGCTACTTTCTACTTACATTTAAAAATATATGTTTGGAAGGAATGGAACAAAATGTTTTTTTTAAGTATGACCACACATCTAGTTACTCAAATTAGCTTACTCGGCCTGGAGGGTCCATAGGATTGGAGCAGACAATACCGTTCAAAATAAGGGTTTGTGTTGTTGTGTTTTGTTTTTTTGCTGAGAGTTAACCTGAGACTAAGAGTTAATCTGAGACTGCAGATCAACTCTCAGCAAATCCAGAGAGTTCGAAAGTTGGGAACTTGGTAGCAGGCTGTTACATTTGAAACTATTCATTTTGTCAGAAATTCCTCTGGCACAAAGTTCTGGGGTTACTTTATGGGCAATACACTTCTCTGGCCTTGAACTTTTTTTTTTTTTTTTTTTTTAAGCAAGACAAAACAAAACCAAAAACAAATAAAGCAACCACAGTAAAAGATCCTCTTTGCTCGACCTCCCAGTACAGGGAGGTCGAGCAAAGAGAGCTTCAAAAAGATTCTCTGG
Source organism: Craseonycteris thonglongyai (assembly GCA_004027555.1). Classification (NCBI taxonomy): domain Eukaryota; kingdom Metazoa; phylum Chordata; class Mammalia; order Chiroptera; family Craseonycteridae; genus Craseonycteris; species Craseonycteris thonglongyai. Next base: position 10,580 of record PVKE010013375.1, on the reverse strand, counting down.
GGAAGCCGGAATGGCTCAGTGGGTTAAGCGCTCACTTTGCAGTGCTGGGGACCCAGGGATCGAATCCCTGCCCTGGCCCGTGCGGAACCATATGCTGAACTGGGAGCTCCCCCAGTTCAGTTCTCTCTCTGTCTCTGTATCTCTCTGTATCTCTCTCTCTCTCTCTCTCTCTCTCTCTCTTTCAAAATAAATAAATAAGTAAATAAATCAAAAAGAGATTCTCTCTTGATCTTTGAAGGCTATGACCTGCTCCATGATACTATAGTCACTGTGTTGGCAAAAGTCTGCAGAGGAATCTACCAAGTTCCTGATCATGGGTGGTGTGGGGTTTAATGGACTGAGAAGGGACTCCCTTCCCAACTGGCTCAGTAACAGCAGTCATTCCAGAATAACCATTCAAACCACATGGTGCCAGTGGTCACAGATTTCTCCAAATAATCCTTTGTTCCCTTAGAAACTCAATCATGGGCAGTGTGAAAAGTCGTGATTTCATATTCAACGATATACCTCATTCTAATTCTTTGAAAATTCACTTAAGACTACATTAGCATCATGTAATATATATATAAATATATATATATATATATATATATATATATATATATATATATATATATATATATATATATTTTATATTTGGCACTTACCATATCCTAAGAGCTGTGCTAGGTACTATTGATACTGAGATGAACGAAGCCTGGTTTTAACTCTTAGGATATCACAGTTGAGTGAAAAGGTTCTCCTTAAAACAGGGTGATTGGAACCTCCCTCTGCCTTACTACAGGGGTGAGATATTCAGTCCAAAGGAACTCTTAGTGGTAGAACAAGAATCAAATGTACTTGAACTGCCAAAACTCTGTTCTCAATGACAATTTCTGTCTCCTATAACCGATTTTAGACAAAATTTCCAGGCTCTATGTTCCAATGTCCTAATTTCAATATACTTGATGTGAGAGAGCTAAAAGCAAAGACATTTGGAATTTTTCGTTTTAGCATCCAAAGATTACAGAAAATTTTAAGTGAAAAGATATGAGGATTTGGGTCAAATGATGACACTGGGAATATATGAAGAAAAAAAATTTACACCAGTAAAGTACTTTTATATATATATGAGGGCTGTCTGGAAAAAAATCCAGCCATTGTCAATATAATGAGAACAGTTACGTGACTGGATGATTCTCAGAAAGATCTCATATATATTTTAGTTCCATAATCAAAAGGGACAAGGAATATTACTTGGCAACATTAAATACTCATTAGGTGCTTTTTGTGTGGTATTTTCCCTTTATTCTTTCTTTACAAAGTCTTATGAAGCAAGTACATTGTTTTATTTTATAAGGTAAGGGAACTGAGATTAAAACAGGTTGTCACATTCCTCAGGCCATAGTCTATACATGGTAGGCCACATTTTACATTTATTTGCCTCTTTCCAAAATTCATGTTATTTACACCAGAAGTGTATATAACTATTATCTCCATTGTTACAGGTGAGAAACTATGCTTTAAGGTTATGTAACTGGTCTAAGTTTGACACATCCAGGGAAATAAGAAGGAAGAGATAGGAGAACATCTCAAAAAAACAGTGGCTGATGTTTCCTAAAAAGAAAAAAAAAACATGGGTTTTAGCTAATTTAAGATTCTGAACCTGGTGATTTAAAATGTGATAATGTCACCAAAAACATTGTAAAGTTTAAAAGTTAGCACATTTAAAGAGGAGGTTAATATGGCTGTCTGTTAAACTATGAGTTGATATCCAAATATTTATTGAGATGAGTAGAGAAGGTAACTGAAGATAACTGAGAGGGTACGTCAGGTGACAGGCTCACTCGGGAAATACAGCTTTCAAATTAGACTTGAGGTTTTGTCTAGAATTTGCTGCCCCAGATTCCCAAAACCATTTCTTTTTGATGTTCTGGTCTTACCTCCTTTGTCACCTCTCCCCCTTAGTCTTCCTTAATCTAAATTAAAATTCCCATCCCTACTTTCCCCATCAGTTCAGCATATCAATGTGTTTTATGTTTTTCATAGCACGTATTACTATCTGAAATAACCTTAGTCACTATTAACTTATTTGTTGTCTCTTCCCACTAGTATATCATCTGCAGATGACCAGTGTATCTTCAGAACCTAGAAGTATTATTGGCAGAAAGTAGGCACATATAAGTTTTTATACATAAAAGGTAAAGGAAGGAAGGTAGGAATGTAGATAATTCAGCTAAAATGTATGTGGGTCATTGAGTGAAATACTGAGGATCATTATTTAATAAAGCATATTACTTGTCTTTGAGGAGCTAAGTCATGACAAAGCAGTATTTTGAGGGGAGATGTTTAGGCATAAGAACAAAATGAAAGACTCTGGAAAGCAGCCAATGATATGATGGGTGGGACAAAACTGATGGAATAAAAAAGAAATATAAAAACACATAGTAGGGGGAGCCGGGATGGCTCAGTGGGTTAAGCGCTCACTTTGCAGCACCAGGGACTGAGGATCGAATCCCGGCCCCGGCCCGTGCGGACCCACATGCTGAACTGGGGAGTTCCCCCAGCTCAGTTCTCTCTCTGTCTCTGTATCTCTCTCTCTCTCTCTTTCTCTCTCTCTCCCTCTCTCTCTGTCTGTGTCAAAAACAATAAAAAAAAAAAAACATAGTAAAAATATGATAATATAATACCACACAAACCAAGTGAGCAAAAGTTGTGTGGTAAACATTTGTGGTATAAGATAAAACAATTAAATTGTAACTTACTGATTAATTTTAGATGATAAAAAATATGTAGAATCTATTTAGATGCTAACTCATTACCTCTACTTTTAGTTTTTTAGTCCTGTTCAAAGTTAAGTAATAAGTCAAAAACTTACAGTATTTTTATTTTGGCCCCAATCATTCCTGAAATGTTTCTATGGTGATGTTTTAAATACAAATTTGCATGTGATTTTTATATCCCATTTATATTTATATAGTATAGTAAGTATATAACAACAATAAAGAAAAGTATAATAATATGTGCTACATCTGAACAGTGAAGTAAAATTATCTTTGACATCAGAACACAATATCCAGCCTGTTATATATTACCATTTTTTCTAAAATCATGGTCCTATTTGGAGGTAAGTACAAGATTAGTGGTAGTTCAATAGCTGGAAAAGATTAGCAAGAATGAAAACAATATTTCTCTTGACAGAAAATTTAAATTACATTTTAATTGTTACCATTTAAATTTTATTTTAGTGAAACTTGTACTCAATCTGTAACTCATGGGGTAATTATGTACTTAATAGTTTAGTCTCCAAATTTGTTTGAGTTTTGACTATGTTATCTTGAATGTCCATGTTGTTATGGTATAGTCAGTAGGAGGTAAAAGTATAGACTTCTCTATGTTTTCATTTCAATAATTAAAGTAAAATGAAGAATTCATAAAACAATTATATTTTTTCAGAAGTAATTTTACTTTCTATTTTTAAATTATCCATTTAAGTCATAGATGCATTTGCAGAATTTATGTCCTTTATTTAAAAGATTAGATCCCAGGCACATTTTTAACCACAGTAGCAGAAAATTAGACTAGTAATAGACACAGTTAATGTACCACATTGTAAGTCTTTGGGTATTATGTATGCTATTGGAAAAACAATATTTTTCATTCCTAAATCAAGTATATTGATAAATTACATTTTAAAATGAATTGTCTTTGAAAAATGGTACAGTGCCAGAAATCTTTAATGAAGTTATCAAAATTTTATAAACATAAACAATAACAGTTTTGGGGAGATGAACTTTTTAATAATAATGACGTTAAACTAGAAATAATTTGGGGTAAGCTGGGATGGCTCAGGGAGTTAAGTGCTCGCTTTGCAGCCCCAGAGCCTAAGGATCGAATCCCGGCCCAGGCAGACCCATATGCTGAACAGGGGTGTGCCCCAGTTCAATTCTTGCCGGGGCCTATGCAGGAGGCTCCTGGCCCAGTTCTTGCCCTGGGCAGCCCCACACCCACCTGTGGAGTGAAACTATAGGGAAAAATAATGCTATCAACTATGGAGACTGCTCTAGGTCCTCCCCCTTCTCTCTGTCTCTCTCTCTCTGTCAAAAAAACAATAAAAATACATCTTTAAAACTATAAATTATTTTAAAGAATATTTGTGAATTTACTACTTTTAACTTCTCCGCACACATTTTGAGCATGTGAATGTGTATATATGCCCATTAATTTTCATTAATAGTTACTGATTTCTTTATAAGGGAATTAAAGAGTGGTGATCTAAATGCATTTTATGTCCATAAAAATTACAAAATACTTTTTTTTTGGTTTTGAGCTTTTATATTTGAGTTTATTCTTTATTTAGCTTTAAAACTATATTTGAATATTAAAATAGAAACAATAGCAAATAGTGAGCATAATATGGTATATTATGGAAGCAGTGAGTGTTGCTCACTGGCCCCATTAACAGGCCAGTGAATAACACTTGCTGCTGGCACTTTAAGACTTCTGACCCATTGTTTTATTGTTTATTTTGAAATAGCCACAGTCTAATGTTCAATGCCTAAAGTCAGCTAAGCCAACTCAGTACAGGAATGATGTAGCAAGTACTACAAAAATTCAAGATACACGTGAAAACAAATTTAAGGCATCCATGTATGTCATCTAGTGAATATGCTTATCTTTATCTTTCTCCTTTATTTTCATGATAAAGATTTACCTCAATGAGATTTTGATTCCTTATTTGAGAATAAACAGAACTCAGACTGCAGTAAATCTATTTTAGAACAATATTTCCAAAAAAGAAAAAAACAAAACAAAACAAAACAAATGCTAAGTATACGATAGATAAACACTAAAGTAACTCATTATTTCACCAGTTAGAAGTAACCTGTTTTGCTCGACTTTCAAGAGATTATTTTTCTTACTCATTTTAAACTTATTTCTAAAATAGGTTTTTTTTTTTCTTTTTCTGCAGGCATTCTGCCAAACCTTAATAAATTTAGAAAGGTCTGACAAGTCTGTTTATATTTTTGTGAACTATGAAGATCAGGGGTTCCTGGAGTAAATGTGAAAAGAGTGTTAGGTGTCATTTAGTTAATTTAAAACACATTATTGGACAGTTATTCTTGATCCTAATGGCATAATAATTAAATTTTATTCCAGTTGAAAATAAAGTCTCTGGTTTTAAATGTGGGTATTTCAAAGACTTTTCTTTGTGATTTATGGAAACTTTTTGCATAGTTGTTTTCATTTTTGTGCTCCAAAAAGCTTTTTCTTAATGATATGTATTTTTTTCCTAATTATGGTGGATTTCAATTTTGAAAAAAAGAAGATAAAAACTCTATTAGCAAATGTTTATCTGTAAATATTACATAATCAAATCACATGTTAATATATGAACTGACATAACCTTAAAGAATGGATTACATGGGAAAATAACCCTTTAAAATTTCTGCCTTTATGAGGATTTATTATGTGGGAATAGTTTTACTACATCATTTTAATACTGCTATAAAATACATTTATGTACATTTTATATTTTAGTTTCTAAATATCTCCAAAGTATGTAAGAGAAGTTTCACAAGGCTGCTTGAAAAAGTGATACTGAATGGGCACTGAGACCACAGAGAACAAAATGTGAAGAAAGAAAATTTGCATCTGGATAGAAATAATGTTTTGCTCTCCCAACATTACCCACTTCTGGGGTTGTCATGAGGATTAAATCGTATGGTGTTACATCAAATTCTTACCCAGTTTTGGGCTATAATAGCCTGTCAATTGACGGTAGATTCTGTATCATAATAAATGAATCCAATTGACATCTCTTTAATTTTTAGTTCTAGGATACAGATAATGTGAGCTTCATTGACTGGATTCCACCATGTTTATGATGCTCCCTTCTCCTCTGGACTTGGCAATTTAAGAGGGCATTTGAACATACAGCTGAAAATGAGTAGTTAATGGAATGAGGTATATCAGTTGAGGAAGCAGTACACATCATTATGTTTGAAAGGAAGTAGTCTTATTTTCTTTGTCTATGAGAGGCAGAATCAGAACCAAATACATGAACGTTGTGACATGGCAGATTTCTGATCAATATTAAGGGGAAATTTCTAACAGTACAATTGCTCAAACTATCTAAAATAATGGTAGATTTCTTGTCTTTGAAGAAATAAGATGGATGGCCGGTAGTTTTAATTATTATTTGTAGCAATGAGTGCTAAGACTTGAGAATCAGTGTTTTATTTCAATATCTAAGAAAACTGTAACCACTAACAAGATTCAGAAAAATATATAATTATATAGATATATACAGGGGATGAAGTAGTCCTGAGTAATGATTAAGAGAAGTGACTAATCCACATTGCCACTTACCAGATGGAAAAATCAGTTATATTATTAATCGACATATTTCTCCCAGTTTTCCACCTTTAATTCAAGTACCAATTAAGGGAAAACTTCTATCCTTTGGCTTCAGAGTGTTGTGAACTTTCTCACTTTCTCTCTCTCTCTCTCTCTCTCTCTCTCTTTCTCTCTCTCTCTCTCTCTCTCTCTCTGTCTTTCTTTAGCTAAAGGTTATAACAGGCTCCAGAAGCAGAATGCTTGGGTTCCAATCTTAGGTTTACCACATACTAGCTCATGTAATAAAACTCAGTATCTGTGAAGTGGAGATAATAACAGCATTTATATATTTGTCATGAGGATGTAAGTATAAAATATGGAAAGTGCTTAAAATAGTGCTTCAATCAATGTCCATTATAATTTATGATCTGGAATTAATCCATTTAAATTATTATAGTAAAATCAGTAGGGGAGATAAACTGGGTATTCCCCATGCATGTTTCTTAAATGAATAAAAATGGCATTTCTATTATTTTTTAAAGATTTATTTTATTATTTGTGAGAAGGCGAGAGAAAGAGAGAAGGGGGCAAGGCCCAGAGCAGTTTTCATAGCTGTACATCATTAGTTAAGACATGGTTTCATTCCACACAGGTGGATGTGTGGCCGTGCAGTGCGGGAACTGTACTGGGGCCCTCCCACATGAGAGGTGGGAACCTTTGCTGTTGAACCATCGCAATGGTTACCAGTTGTGCCTCAGTTCAACATATGGGTTGGGCAGGGAATTGAACCCCAGACCTCATGATTGCAAGGCAAGTGCTTAACCACTGAGTTATCTTGGCAGTCTTTCATTTATTTTTAAATTAAGGAATATAGTGAAAATAATAATTTTGCAGGAACTGGAAATAGATGAATATTACTGACTAGCACTAGCCATCGTAACGACCAACCAAAAACGAGGATAACTGAGGATGAAAGGAAAAGAATAAACCCAAACCTGTTTACTTACTTAACAGTTTTAAAATCATGAGAAAAGTAACATAATGAAAGGGAAACCAAAATTAATTATTAAAAAAAAAATACACGAAATAACTTACATCTCCAGTGGCTCTCTCAGGTTATCATTGTTAGACATATTGGTAGAAGATAATTCCTCCTTTAGATGGAGATTGTGTTTCTTATTTCTTTGTATGACCTCATATTTATTAATACATTGGGCACTCAAAGATTATTAATGTCATTTTCCAGCAGGTGCAAGAATTGGAGTGGGTTTTAACATATGATTTATGTTTGTAATAAGATGTGCAAATACAACAGTCATCTGAGAAGTGGTAAATGGGCCAATAAGGTGAGGTGGGGAATAAAAATACTTTCAATTACCCACTTTACACCCACAGGTCCTAGATCTAAAGGATGTAGCCAAGATTTTTAGCAAAGCCCATCTGTGTTTGACAGACTTTGTGTAATTCCTATAACTATTCTTCTGCTCTTTTTAAATAAATTATTTGGCATTTTTTTTGCATTGCTATATCAGTTTTTCAGTTACATTTTGCACAAGAACTTTGGATTTACATCCCAGAGGAGGCTCCAGGAAGCCTTAGGGTATCAGATAAACTTGGACTGGAGGAATGCCAGACATAGAAAAGAGTCTCCAACAAGGATAATACTACATAGTTGTAAAATCCTTCCTTCTTAGGAGTCTGAATAGATAAAGGAAAAGACAGTTTTGCAACTTCCTCTTCCAAAGATACAGATCTTTTTCTTTCAAAACAGCAGTATTGTTTGCTAATAATCCTGCAATGTCAAGTACTATTTTTGTGCTTTCTCCTCATTACTTGAATAAACAACACATTTCAAAATGCTTCTCTCAGAAAGCAATTAATACGTCATTGCCCAGAGCAAGGCAGAAACCACTATGAAGTTAAGATTGCCATCACAACTTAATCAGAACAAATGCATTTTTAAAACCTCCTTATTATATTATTCAATCAAGATTTCTTAAACACAATTAAGTGAAAGAATTAAAAATAAGTAATTTAGAAAGATATAAGGAAATGTGAGGGCCTACCTTTAAAGATTTTACAAACTACTCAGGGAGGTAAGACATAATACATATATATTGGTTTTTATTGCTGTTGTAACCAATTACTACAAACTGGGTGGCATTAAAACACTGCATATTACCTTTTTAGTGTGTCAGACATCTGACTTTTGTCTCACTAGGATAAAATAAAAATGATGGCAAGGCAGTATTTCTCCTGAAGCTTCTAAGGGAGAATCTGTTTCCTTGCTTTTTCCAGCTTCAAGAGGCTGCCTACAATCCTAGCTTGTGGTCCCTCCCGTTTGTCAGCAATTTGCACTTGTCTGACCCTTCTTCAGTCATCATGGCTCTGTCTCTGAACACAGCTCAGAAAGGTTCTCTGATTTTTTTCAGGACTCATGTGATGAGAGACAATCTACCTGGATAAACCAGGATAACATCCCATCTCAAGGTCCTTAAGTTTAATCACATATGCGAAGTCCTTTTTGCTATGTAAGGTTACATATAGATTGGGTAGAGGAATTGAGATATGAACATTTTAGAGAGCCGTTCTATTTCTCACCACAACATATAAAGTCACTGTGGTATCATTTGCACTTACCAGAGTGATCCATAAATATTTTGAATTAATGAATGAATAAAAAAAATGTATAAAGCAATATAGTAAAGATATAAGGAAAGTATTTAGGTTTTTGGAAATAGATATTGCTTGAACAAAAATTTATAGGACTTGCCTATTGCTACAGAAATATCTAATTGAGGTAAAAGATTTCAAGTTATCTGTAAACTATCTAATTGTTACCAACCAATGTAACCTCATTAAATTTAACAAAAAATAAAAAATAAACAAATACATAAATAAAAAAATAAAAAATAAAAGTTATCTCCGCCCAAAAAAAAGAAATTAAGGATATCAATTTAGAATTTATTATAAATATATACTTATAAGTATAGTACTCAATGTTTTAATAATTATCAAAAATAAATCCTAATGGCAATGCATAATAATAATGCCTAAGTTTTGCTAATATAAATCATATATTATTAAGAAGGATGTGGACCTTGGATATTTTCTTAAATCAATGTCTAAATATGTGCATCTGAAAATAGGGGATCTTTGAAGGTTCTAGAAAAGTAGAACTTGGCTTTCAGTTTCCACTTCTTTTCTTGTAAATTGACAGCTTTTTGGTCATTTAAAAATCTAACAGCCTACTAAATGGCAAACTGGCTTTCCATAGAGTAGTTTGTGATGGATTGACCAACAGATTTTATGTATGTATTTATATGTTTGTATGTATATATGCATGTCTATGTGCATAAAATTAAATGATGAATTTATTATAGTACTGTCTTGACATGCTGTTTGAAGACAAAAATCAAACATTTTGAATATATTAGGTGAAAATTAAGATAGCTTATTTAGAGTTGATGTCACTAAGATATTCCAGATGTTATTATAGACTCCAGTAGACAATATCTATTCAATCAGATAATCTATATGCTTGAATGTAAAATGAGTGGTTGGGTTAAATTATTTGGAAATAGAAAAAAACATTTGACATTTTAGCACAGAGAAATCAGTTCAATGAGAACCTTTTGAACAAAGAATGGTGGTATTTAATCTTTTTTTTACTGATTTATTTAATGGAAAAAAATGCAAATACTGTTAGTGTCTGGATGCTATAATTCCCTTAGGTAACATCAAGAAAATTTATTTTAATGATATTTATCCAGGCAAGATGCCAATCCTAACTCGAGAATGCCCAAAACTTTATACATTTTAAAATATCAAATTATTTTACTTATATATATTTTTTACTAGCAATATTTTTTAACATGGAATTCTCTAGTTTTTTCTGCTCCCCCAGATTAGTTAATATGTGATGCATGTAAAAAACAAATCCATAGTTAGTGTCACTTAAAATTTATTATAAAAACTAATAGATACTTCAGATTAAATAAATATTAAAGACTAGGGGGCTTCTTAATGTTATTTACCAAAAGCATGTCTTCACTCTGCATTTTAATTTAGCTATATCTGTTTGAGATATTAAGTGATCAAAGGAGGGGAAGCCGGGATGGCTCAGTGGGTTAAGCTCTCACTTTGCAGCGCAGGGGACCGAAGATCGAATCCCGGCCCCGGCCGGTGCGGAACCATATGCTGAACTGGGAGCTCCCCCAGTTCAGTTCTCTCTCTGTCTCTGTATCTCTCTCTCTCTCTCT
>PVKE010013374.1:0-36687 GCA_004027555.1 Craseonycteris thonglongyai | reverse complement strand
GCCGTTCTTACTTTCTGCCTTCAGGCTTCCTTTTGGCGTTTTTTTCTGTCTTTCCTTCCTTCCTTCCTTCCTTCCTTCCTTCCTTCCTTCCTTCCTTCCTTCCTTTCTGTTCGTATTTTTTTTCCTGCCTTTCTCTTTCTGTTTTTCTTTCTTACTTCCCCCCCTTCTTTCTGCATTTCCTTCTGCCTTTATTTCAGTCGTATTGCCTTTCTTACTGCCTTTATGCCTTTCTTTCTTACTTTTCTCTTTTCTTCTGTCTGCCTCCCATTCTATCTGTATTCCTAGTTTACTTTCTGCCTTTCTGCTCTAAGGCTTTCTTTCTCTTTCTTTCTTTCGTTGTCTCTCTCTCTCTCTCTCTCTCTCTTTCCGAATTTCCTTCCACCTTTGGCTCAGCCTTATTGCCTTTCTTTCTGTTTTTGTGCCTTTCTTACTTTCTGCCTTCAGGTTTTCGTTCTGCGTTTTTTTCTGTCTTTCTTTTTTTGTTTTTCTGCCTTTGTTTCTTCCTTACCTTTTTCCTGTTTTTCATTCTACCTTTGTTCTTTGTTTCTACATTCTTTCTTTCATTTTTCTTTCTTACTTTCATTCTGCTTTTCTTTCTTACTGCCTCTGTTTCTCTCTGCCGTCCTATATATATATTAGGAGACTTGACCTACCTAACTAGCAATGGTTGGAGAGATCAATAAGTAACGGAACACACTTTATATATTGTAATGTTCTTTAACCTAAGGTGTGGATACTAACATTATAATTTTGCAACATCGTTATAAAAGAATGTTCTCAGAATTAGGGAATTTGTTTAACATCATGTAAGACCAGTCTAGGTTGTAGGATAGAGTACAAAATTGGGGAATCATAAACCTTCTTTGGTATACATCAGGTCACACATGGTTGAGAGAAGAAGCAGGCAGATAGCCAAAAATTTCCCTGAAATATATACTACTTAAAATTTTGTTAAATTTTACCCATCTCCATCAGCATAATGACACATTTCAAAAATTTCTGATTTTAATACTGTGTATTGAAATTCTGTACACATGATAGCACTGCATTCTTTCACATCCATTATCTCACCAAATTCTTACAACTGTGTGTGAGGTAGGCATGATCACCGTTTATTGTGAAACTGTATCTTCAAGTCTTTGCTTGATCAAGGATGTTTCGATGCTTAAGACTCACTGCCAGGAAGCCGGGATGGCTCAGTGGGTTAGGCGCTCACTTTGCAGCCCTGGGGACCTAGGATTGAATCCCGGCCCCGGCCCGTGTGGAACCATATGCTGAACCGGGGAGTGCCCCCAGTTCAATATTCACCAGGGTGAGACCCCGGTCCAGTTCCTGCCCTGTGCAGCCCCATGCCCAGCTGTGGAATGAAACTATGTGGAAAAACCAATGATGAGCAACTATGGAGACTGTTCTGGGCCCTCCCCCTTCTCTCTGTCTCTGACTCTGTATCTCTGTCTCTGTCAAAAATAATAAATAAATCTTAAAAAAAAAAAAAAAGAAGACTCACTGCCAGGGACTGTACATGATGTTTTATTCTGTTTAAAACGTTTTTCTCATGCTGTGTAGTCATGGGCTTAATGTCATGCCCCAGACTTGGTTCACAGAGCAGCAAATGGCAGAAATGAACAGAGACCAACTGTGGAGCATTTGACAATGTACTTTAAAATAATGATCTCAGACTGTAAAGGGAAATGGCCTCAGAAATAAACAATTTCGTTTGGTGAAGGCCAAGGACAAGATAATGTTTATTCAGTTACTTTTGTGCCTCCAGAGTATAAAGATAGATGATCTTGAGAAATGAAAGAGACATTCAGACAGGTCAGCATTCCCTGATCCTGGCCAGAGTGTGCTTATTTCTCTTTCCTCACATCTCTAGCAGTACTTAAATAAATAGAAGTCTGTTTAGTTAGTACTCTAAGTAAATTCAATAAAAGAGGGTGGTGACATGCACAGGGCCTACTACAGGGATTTGGTCACATTCCTAGATTCCTAAATGTGGCCAGTGTTGGTAGCTTAATATTATTGCCTTTTTATGTTCTAAAAGAAGAATGTTATACCCCTGGCCCCCCACCCCCAAAGTATCTGTATTTGTGTATAACGAGAGTGAAAAAATTTTGTATGATTCTTCTCTTACACGGATAGGGCATTAGGCATGCTGTTTTGGGGAAGGAGCATTTTGTAAATGCAAACAGGTAAGAATTTTAACTCCATGTTTTTGGAAAGAGAATCCTGGAAATTTGACTGCTGTTCAGGGTTAATGCTCTGGACTTAAGTTCACAGTTCATATTAGCATACAACCAATCTATAAATTATCACATGGATTGGTATTTTCTAGTTTCCCTTCTAAAGTTCCACTTTTATTACATGCTACCACAGCTGTGTTTCACAAAGCGTATTCCATGACCCAGCATAGAAGCTGTATGGAAAAAGCAGGGTCTGTGATTAAACACTATTGAAAAATAGGGTTAAAAGATGTTGAATGAATTTCTTTATTGCACAAGTCCTCAAAGTATATATTATGTTATGTGTTTTTTCAGTCTTGAAGAGTAGGGAATTATGTGCAATCTTTCTTTCTTCTTTTCTTTTTTTTTTTTTTGAATATCTTTTGACCCAAGAAATCTGTCCTGTTTTCCTAACACAGTTTCTTCAGGAATCATTGTGAAGTCACTTCTTCAAGAAATGTTGCTGTTCAACAAAAATCAGCTGAATAATTTGGGGTGCTTTGTTTGATTTTGTAGGAAAAAACCAGCTTGTTTTCTTGGCGTTTGAAGAAAATATTGGTGACTTTTATATGCACTGTACTGTAGGGTTAGGTTTTACATAATATTCCAAAGGCTGCTCCTTTCTATGTTCCAGAATTATCATAAACTTCCTCCAGATGGAGGTGGTGCTTTGGTTATTTCTTCATGACTGATGTTGCTATCGGGAGAGGAAAAAAAGTACCATATTTCTACCCAAGAATTGCTTTTTCCGATAAATAAGAACATTTTTTTGAAATATGATGCTTATAAAAACTTACCGTATATTAATGTATTATGCAAATAGAAAATATATGTATTATGATATGACTAAAGACTAACAATTGTAAAAGATAAGTTTTTGTTTTTTTGGTTTTTTTTCCATCAAAAATTGAAACTGCTTTAACTAACTTTGATTTCGATTCCTGGGTTTAGGGGCTTGTCTTAGCTTTTCTGCATCGATGTGTATTTAGTGAATTAATGATTGAGTAGATAGAAATACTGACTTCATTAAAAAAAATCTAGATTGCATCTGTTGTTTTTTTTTATTGAAAAGAGAACAGATTAGAAAAGACAATATATTAATACAAATCATAATAGAATACTGTGAATATTTACATAAATATGAACAAATTTGAAAAGTTGGATAAATGGGCATATTTGAGTTAAATATATACTTCCCAAAATAGACTCAGGAATTAGAAAAATATGAATAAAACAGTCCATGGCAAAAAAAATAAATAAATAAATTTAATTTGTTAGTCAAAAATCTCATACGCAAGAGTTCTAGTCCAGAAAGTTTTATAAGTGAATTTTGCTAGAGGTTTAAGAAATAGATATTTCCTGACTTAGAAAAAGGTAAAAGGGAGATGAGATATCTAGCCTATTTTATTAGGTTAGTATAACAAAATTGATTAAGGAAAATTCATGATAATAAAATTGTAGTGCAACATTATTCATGAACATAGATGCTGAAATCCTAAATGAAATATTAGTAACAAAACATAGGAGATTAAAAGATATGAACAAAAAGTAAAATAGGATTTAAACTAGGAATGGAAAGCTAGTGCACATTCATAAAAATTTATTACTCTATCCAATTTATAGTTAAAAGGAAAATTATGTAGTAATTTTCTACAATTATAGAATAAGCAGTGATCAATAAAACTCAGCATGTATTTATGTTAAATTCTTTTGCAAATTAGAATTAGAAGGGGATGTTCAAAAAACTGGAATAGTATTTAATGGTAAACATTCCTATTAAATCCTGTAATATAATATGTAATTCTGCCCTAATATTGGCCTAGTGAAAGTCTATTAATAAATCTACATTAATATTTTAGTCTCAGAATAAATACAGCAGACCCAAGCCTGCATAAGACCATAGTCACTTCAACAAATGGTTTTGAGCTATGTGCCATTACATAATAAAAATTAAAATAACATTTAAAATGTAAGAATAAAAAATTGTAAAATATTATGATCACAGAATAGGAACGTTTTTTTTTGTTTGTTTGTTTTTATCCAGATAACTTAAAAAGTTTTAAAGAAAAAAAGCATAAAATGTGTGTGTTCTAAATATACTTGAAATACTATAAGATATACTAAAATCCTAAACATTCAAAAAATATATTTGTATGTAATGTAAAATGCATTAATAGTAATATCTAATATTCAAATATTTGTATGTAAAACTTAATTTATATAAATTGATACACTTTATAAAATTTATAAAAGTCCTAAGTATTTGAAGACTGTCCTGAAAATATCCAGCCATGTAACTGTTCTCATTAGATTGACAATGTCTGGATTTTTTCTGGATAGCCCTTCTACATTAAAAACTTTAATATAGGGCAGGGGTGTCAAAATCAATTAAAACACGGGCCATTTGGTGCAACAGGCAAGATTCACGCGGGCCACATCACATTTACAAACATCGCCAGAACGGAGTCAGTACGTTTATACACGCCCACAGGCCCCCAGGAAAGGCACTGGGCCACGTGTATACTTGTCTTCAGTAGTTAAAGGGTTAACGAGGGACTTGTGTGTACGGCATTGCCTCGATTTCCCCTAAGCGCTATTTTCTTCATAACAAATTTTTCTATTTTTATTTTATTTCAGAGCATCGTGTACCACAAAAAATTACCTTGAGGGCCGCATGCAGCCCGCAGGCCACCAGTTTGACACCCCTGATTATAGGGGATGCTGGGATAACTCATCAGTTGAGTACTTGCCTCACAATTGTGGGGTCCATGGATCTATTCCTGGCCCCATCCCATGCAAACCCATATGCCAGACTGCAGCACAACTGGTAACCACTGGGAAGGCTAGGCAGCCGATGTTCTTATATCCCATGTGGGAGGCTCCTGGTTCAGTTCCTGGCCCACATGGCCCCACATCCACCTGTGGGGAATGAAACCATGTCACAAATAATGATGTACAACTATGGAGACTGCATTGGGTCTTCTCTCTCTTTATTTCTCTCTCTCTCACACACACTTTCTCTCAAAAACAATAAAATAAATCTTCCAAAAGCTTTAATATACATTAAAGTCCTAAACATTCAACATGTTAGAATAAGATGTAATTAATATATTTAGGACCATAGGATAAGAAAGGATTTCTTAAACCAGACACCTCAAGAAATTATAAAGACAGACAAAACTTGATAAATTTCATAAAGATTAAAAATTTATGCTCAAAAAATATATTACAGCTAAAAGATGAGCAACAGAAGATATTTGTAACATATACAACAGATCTATAATCACAAGCCACAAAAATATAAATATTTGCTATAAATCTGAAAGAAAGAGATAAGCAACTCAATAGAAAAAAGGACAAAATATGTATGTGAACAGATAACCATAGAAAAGGAAATTCAGAAGTAACAGATATATGGAAAGATGGTTGACTTCATTAAAAATCTATGAAAGCTGAATAAAACTTGAGATTTTATTTTAAACCCCATCAGAACAATATATTACTCAGGTACAGAAAATCCAGTGTTGGGAAAAATGTAGGAAAAAGAAACTCTCATACAATGCTAGTGAGTGTAAATTGGAACAAACACTTTGTAGAGCACCATGGCAATGTCTATTATAGTTGAAAATGCGTGTACACTATGATCTGACAGTTCCATTTCTGGATATATGTCCTAGAAAATTCTGTGGTACATACTGTGCAAATGACATTATTTGTAAGAGAAGGAAAAAAATCTCAAATTCTTATCAGTAGAAAAACAGACAAATAGTTTATTCAGGATGTAATACAGCAAATTGAATGAAATATATGAATATATATGGATGAATTTCAAAATACCTAAGGTCAAGTAAAAACAAAAGCATGTTGTAGAAAATTACATGGATTGTGATAACATTAAAAAAAATACAACACTATACATATGTATATATTGTTTCCAAGTATAAGTTACAAATACATAAAAATATAGATTGCATCTTAACAAATAAAGGATAATAATCAATGGTGGGGATGGAGAGAGAGGTGTAGAATTGGGGTGGTGTTCAGAGAAGAAGTCAATTTTATTTGTAGTACTTTTTTCAAAGATTTATTTTATTGTTTGAGAGAAGGAAAGAGAGAGAAGGGGGAGAGACCAGAGCAGTCTCCATATTTGTGTACCATTAGTTGTGACATGGTTTCATTCCACACAGGTGGATGTGGGGCTACGTGGGGTGGGAAAAAAACCAGGGGCCTGTCACATGGGAGGTGAGAACCTTCACTGCCTTCTCAGTGGTTACCAGTTGCACTACAGTTAAGCATCTGGGTTTGTACAGGATGGGGCCAGAAATCAAACCCTGGACCTTGAGATTGGGAGGCAAACACTCAACCTCTGAGTTATCCCGGCTTCCCTTATCTGTAATCAAATCAAATGTGAGAGAACGTTATTATTAACTCTGAATGGTGGGTGCACATATATTTTCTGTATTAGCTTTGGTAGTATCCTAAAAAAATATTTTAAAAAAATTATGGGGGACTCTGGGACGGCTCATCAGGTTGAGTGCTTACTTTGCAGTCCAGGGTTCGAGGATCAAGTCCCAGCCCTGGCCTGTGCAAACCCATATGCTGAATTGGGTGTGCTTCCCGGCCTGCATGGCCCCCGCCTACCTATGTGAAATGAAACCATGTAGAAAACTGATAATGTACAACTATGGAAACTGCTCTGGGCCCTCCTGCTTCTCTCTCTCTGTCAAAAACAATAAATTAAATCTTTTTTAAAATTCCAAAGAAGAGACATTCACATTTTAGCACAATTACACTGCTTGTTGAGCCTTTTAAAATATATATATTATTTTCCACTACTCCACTTCCTATCACATTGTTAGTGTATGTTAGCATTTAGGTCTCTTAAAGCCCAGACTGTAGTTACAACTATTAAGTTGGTGCAAATGTAATTGTGGTTTTTGCATTGTTGAAATTTGCTGTTTCATATTGGACTACATTCTTAAATAAATGTGGTTATGTTATACATCATTTTAATGTGCAGTTCTCACTTTATGTATTTTTGCAAATGACTTATTATAATTTAGAAACAATGATTAGATTTACATCCAACACTCTTCTATTGGTTCTCCCAAACCAGTATGCTGTTATCTTTACGGGAATATGTCTCCCGTTATCTTCCAAACACTATCTCTTCTCAAACCTGCATGTACCCAGCATGCTTTTTCTTATAATCCAGGATTACCAGAACAAAGGTGTTTCTTTATAGAAGTATACGTATCAGAGGAACTGTAAAAAGCTTGCTTTGAGTGATGCAAACAAAGTTAGAGAATATTGCTTCGATACTGTGAAAAGGAAAAAGATTTTTATTGATTGCTCAGTGTGGTTGTTCAAATTTCCTGTGAGACCAACTAACATATCCTACCACTAAGAAATTTAACACATAGGAGGTGGCTTGAACGTGTGCAGCTTTGAAGTGAAATAGACCAGTGTTGGCTTCTTTGATTTATTTAAGTTTTCTGGGCTGTAATTTATAAAATTCCAGTGTCTAAATAATTCTACCTCTCTCTCCAAAATATACACCCATGTGGAAACTAGAGTTTCAGAAGAGAAAGGGCTCTTCTGCATCAAGAACTAGAAAGAACTCTCCCAACTCAGATTAAATGATGAGACTTCCTTTTGTCAATTTTATTCCATTATCTAATCAGTGAATTTCTGAAGGGTGGTTTCTATCTCTGTCATTTTATTGCAACCAAATTTTATAGATTGCCTAGTATGTGTAAAGCACAGTGTATTGATATGGAAGTAAGAACTCTCACTATTTGCATTTCAGAAATAAAAAGGGTTACTATAATATCTTGTAAAAGATTAGTTTTGGGGATTTTGCTAATGAAGAGACAGTAAATTTTAGTAAACCAATAGGACTTCAAAGTCCTGACTCTTCAATAATGAATATACTCTTTAGCTTAATAAAATGGTACCAAAAAAAATGTAGGAAAAAATAAAAGGATAACAATTGCCTTACTATTTTATTGGAATCTTTCACAGATTTTCTTGTACTGAAAGCCATAGAATTAAATAGGAAGAAGGTTTACAGAGTCCCATCACGTTTCTAAGTGTAATCCAGGAAGGTTTAGCATCATTTACCATTTTATTTTTCTGTGAGGCTTTATAAACGAAGCCCTCCATCTTGTTTTAAAGAACAAAGGGCATAATGGAGCATCTGGGAATGTTGCCTACGAAATAACTGCAGAATCTGACATTACTTTCTTGTAGTCTAATACTTAGCATCCTTTGATATTTTATAACTCTGCAACCCTACACTTTATATTAGGAAAAGACCTTCAGTTCAGCGCCTCCTGGGGCTCTATCCATTCACTCCCTATTGTGATGAGAGACCAGGTCCCTTCTCACTGTGCTAAGCTAAGCAGAAGGCATTTCTCTAGTCACTAACTATAGAAAAAAACTGAGCCCCATTAAGGAAAAACAAAACAAAACCCACCTAACAGAAAGCCACAATAAGCATTTGTGATTTCCACGGTTGTACGCCAACGATTATGTACATTCACGCACTTTTACATCCCAGCCAGCGGTCCATTTGTGCCTGGCGTCTTTTTTCAGAAGGCGGAAAGCCTCATGCATGGAGAGGGAACTAACCCCAGGCTTTATTCTTGCGTTGGAACCTGTGTGCAGGTTCCTCATGCAATCTCATCTTGCTTTTTGGACATTTCTTTGTGGTTTAATTTTCCTGAGGTTTTCTTGATGAACTGTATGAAGAACTTTATTAGTGCAGGCGGTTTGCTTTTAAAGAAGCATTTCTAAAGCCATTATGCTAGAGACAGAGAGAAAGGTCTGCAGAGTCTTGCTTGACCTTATAGGAGAAAATGTTTTGCTACCATGTTAGATCCAAACACACCTCCCTCTGTTGCCTTTTGGAGCCTAGAGAAGCCTGGTCCTTGTAAATCCCTGAGCAGAATAGCATCTGGAGTGGGTTCAATGATGTCCTCCTAAATTTCAGGTCTACATGAAAACTCAGAATGTGACCATCTTTGGAAAGAAATCTCTTAAGCAGATGTAATTAGTTGCAGTTAAGGATCTCAAGATGAAAGCATCCTGAACTTACAGAATCCTTCTAAGAAGCAGAGAGGACACAGCGAGACACAGAGAAGGCCATGTGATGATGGAGGCGGAGACTGGAGTGACCCTGCCACAAGCCAAGGAACTCTGAGAGTGGCTGGCACCCACTGGACGCTGAGCAAACGAGGCAGAGAACAGTGTCTTCCTCAGAGACTCCGAAAGGAACCAACCTTTTGATTTGGAACTTCTGGCCTCCTGAAATGTGAGAGAATAAATTTTTCTTGCTTAAAGCCACCCAGTTTATGGCAAGTTGTTACAGTAGCCCCAGGGGGGGAAAATACAGCATCCCACGTACAGACCTGTGAGGAGACTTCTTGATCTCCTCCCTTTACCATGTTGTTGTTTGTTTTTTTTGGGGGGGGTGGATGGGGTGTAATAGTTAAGTGTTGTGGAATATATTAGGCTAGAACATCACAAGGCAGGAAATGTTTAATTCTTCAGAGCTAGAATCACTAAATCTAAAAGGGTAGTAGACAGAGGCTCTCTGAGTACTTGTGTTCTGGGATGCATCGGCTGCCCGGGGCCAGGGCTTCTGACAGCTGAAAGGGGCAGTGCCTGGACTTTCCATTGACAAAGCTCTTTTCAGTGCTGTACATCTGTGAACTGGGCCATGGCTGTGTGGCTGACACACACACACACACACACACACACACACACACACACACACAGAGGGAGGACAAAAGAGAGGATGAGCTTAAAGAACTGCATGGAAAATAGATAACACTCAATAACCAACTATTATTATTGCTGTTGGTGTTGCTATTGTCTTAGCTATTCAGCCAACAAATTATAAATACCCTCTCTACCTTGTGTCAGGTGCTGCTTCTGTTGTTGGAGATAGAATTGTGAATAATCACAAAGATTCTGCTTCTGATGAACTTATTTTCTAGAGGAGGACTGTATAAGGGCAGCCAGAACAGTGGTCCCCAAACATGTCCATGTCTTGAGCCCTGGAACCTGTGCGTTAATTAGCTTACGTGGCAGAGGGTAATTAAAGTTGCAGGTGGAAATAAGAATGCCTGTTAGCTGACCATAAAAGAAGGAAGATTGTCCTGGATTATCCCAGGTGAGTCCAATGTATTTCTTAAAAGCCAAGGAGGGAAGTAAAAGGGGAGAGTCAGTGACAGAAAGCTGTAACTACAGAACAAAAGCACAGAAAGATGTGTTGTTAAAAGCTTTGAGGATGGAGGAGGGAACCCTAAGCCAGGGAATATGGGTGGCCCCTAGAAGCTAGAGAAGAAAAGGAAACAGACCTAGAGTCCCCCAAAAGGAACACAGTCCTTTCAACATCGTGATTTTAGGCCATTAAGTCCCTTTTGGACTTTTGACTATCAGAGCTGTAAGAGAAACAATTTATATTATTTAAGCATCAATGTTTGCAGTCTTTTGTCACAACAGTAACAGAAAATTACAACAGGGATAGGATTATGTTAGCTTCAATAAATTCCATGAAAAAGATGAATAATACTGTAATAAGAGTTTCACTTCTTCTTTGAAGTTTTCTTTTTGTACTCTATCTCTGTATCTATGTGAGGGGGGTGACTATAGAAAAGTGAGGTAATTTGAATTTTAATTTAGAGCTTACTGACCCTGTTGTTTTTAATGTGTTCTTATCTGTGTATCAAAAGCCCATCTAATGTGTTTCTTAGTTTCTTCATCTGAAAAATTAGAATAATCATAGACCTTACCTCACATGATTGTTATAAGGATTAATGAATTGATGTGTGAAATTGCTTAGGATGGTGCCTGGAAATGTCATGTTCACCATCATCATCATCATAATCATTGTCATGAACCTTTAATATCTAGCTCAAAAAAAAAAATCTAGCTCAAATCTCTTTTACTCTGATTAGCATTCCTTAATATCTAGTCGGAAGTTATATTTCTCCAACCCAACTACAATGATATGTATTATTTATGCTTAATTTGGATAAGGTTTCAATTATTTTTATCATGTGCACAGTATTTCATTCAACATATATTAATGGAACACCTGCCATTGCCTATCTTGGTGAATAAACAATGTGGTCCCTGCTCTCACAGGGTTAGCAACCAATGAATGTCATGAAAATTAGACTTCGGTTTACAATATAGAAGAATATCTATTGTTCAGTTTTTAAAGGTGAAAACAAGCTTCGGTTTTTGCTTTGGTTCAGGAAAAATATTCAAATTACTACCATCAAAGTCTTTTCTCTCAATATCTCATTTACTTCTGTGTTGAAAAAATATGTAGTAAAACAAACTTGTTGAAAATGAAACAAAATGGAGATGAAATGCTTTCCTCTTGAGTCATTTACTGCGTTTTATTTGTGAGATTGCAGTTCTTTGAATATGTTCTTGGTGAGTGAAAGTTTCCGTAAGAATGGTGAGATCCAATAGATTTAGGCACTAATAGTCACTAGGTACATGCAATTGATTTATTATTTGAGTAGTCTTGAGACTAAAACATTTTGTAAGAAGCTTTGCTCTAGAAGCTACCCTAGTGATTTGAAAACAGAAGAAATTAAAATTCACCAAAGAAAGGGCTGTTACACATTTATTTGAAAACTTGTTTCACTTGGTCATTACTATGAAGGATAAATTAACTATAGTCAAGAAATGCATTCTAACAAGACAAAATGGAATTTCACACTCCTATTGCCATGTTTAATTTGTACTTTACACCTTAACATTCAGTATGATGGAATGTTATTAAACTGTGAAGTTGGCGTTAATGAGGTCACCTGGTTCATACAAGTCTTTTGCATGCCATTTATTGACTTGACTGGCTTCAAAAATTATACCCTGAGTAATACCTTAAGTGAAAGTGGATAGAAATGTCCACATTCATAATCTTGAATATGGATTTCAAGTGTTTAAAAGAGCCCTTTATCTCATTTCCACTTTAAACAAACTATTCTTTTTCTTTGATAGCATTTCACCAAGTGCTCATGAAAATTTTTAAACAAAAATTTAAACTTTCAGTTTATTTTGTGGTGTTATTTTACTATGCACTTCATTGTTTTTAAAGTTCTAATGATGATCTGATAGAGTAGTTAACATAAATTATAAAAATTTCATTAAAATTTTAATAATAACTAATGACTGTTGCTGATGTCTAAATGTGAATTAATGCCAAAGTACAGAATGTTAAAAAGTAACACTTTTATTATGAACTTAAACTTCTGATCTATCACTTTCCTCCCCGTGTTCCTTTTTAATTTAGATATGACAAATTTCTTTTTTTTTGTATCAATCTTAGAGGATAGGGTAGAGTATATTATTCAACCTCCCAAGCATACTAATAGATAGATAGAAAAAATGTGTTTATTAAGTATAGCGATTGACTAGGATTGATTCAAATCATACGTATGTAAGTGCAAATGATTTTCCTGCCCAGTATTCTATCTCTTTCCTAGCCAGCTTCTTAGAACCTAATGGCAATGTTCATGACTGATTTAGAAAATGGCTTTTATATCTGGAGAGCAGGATCAGTGCTTTTCGGTGAGCTGAATATTGTAGCTGCGTGGTGAGCGTCCAATAGTTAACTAGCATTCTCCAGCATCACCTGGGAACTTGTTAGAAATGCAAATTCCCAGGCCCACCAATTGAAGATTTAACAAAGCCTCCAGATGATGCTGAGGTACGATAACACTTGAGAATATCTGCTCTAGAAGTTGAAATGTAGTGAGCTTCACTAATTTTCTAGGATATTCTTTAAGAAAAATGGACTTTAATTCTGTTTATTTTCTCACTTTCCTAACAGTTTACATTTCTTGAGTTCTTCACCATGTGTCTTGCACGGTGCTGACCCCTGAAGAGATTGAAGTCATTTAGTCATTACTACAACATACTGTTATGGCCATTTTAGAGATGGAAACAGGGACTTCAGGAAGTTAAATTACTGAAGATGATATAGCTGGTAAAGAGAGCTGGGATTCAAATCCAGGAGTCTGGTATTTGATCTTCATCATTGCGCTATAAACTCTTCCTTATTAGTGATTGTGACATAGTTGCAGCTATTAGTAAAACTGTGCTGACAAATCTATTAGATTTCGTGTTACAATCTGAGCTTTACAACCCTATTTTATAATGAGCCATTGTGTTTTGGTACTGTATTACTTTTATTTTTAGTTTCCATGTTTTAGCAGTAATCCAATGTAACATGACCCCAAAAGGTGGAGTTTGTAAAAATGCACCAGCCAACAGGTTCACTCACATCAGCTCCATGTTCAGAACAAATGTACATGGAATATAGATATTTTATTTCTGGGAAATGGCAGCACATGCTGACTCAGGAGATCTGCAGAAGATATAAAGCAGAGTCGAGAAAACAGCAATTCAGGCAAACCAGGGAGCGTAGACATAGGGCCAGATAATAGAATGAACAATGCCAACACATACTTTAGGGAGTAAGACACCCAGCACAGCAACCTTGCTGCAAGGATGAAATTCATGACGAGTTTGCAGCTGAAAAGTCCCAGTAAGACATATGAATAAGCATTCTGACCACTAGCTTCTGAGTTTTACTTCTTGGCTCATGTGTAAGGAAACTATAGAATGAGAGGTGTCAGCAGATAGAGAAGAGTGCCCTAAGGAAAACAGAGTAGGGGATGGCAAGGTGAGGGCAGTCAGGGAAAAAATCTGTGCTATTCATCTCTCTGTTTTTTCTTTATCTTCCCTCATCCTTCATCTTTTAGAATCTGCCCTCCACAACTTCTTCATGTGCCCTTGGAATTTCTGTGCAATGCTGAGTTTTGTCCTCTGTTTTGTCACTTGTCAATGAATGGCAAAGATGTTGGAATTCAGATGGAGAAAACTATTCAGTGATGTTTGGGGGCACTTCGGGTCTGTAATAAGCAGCAGAGTTGGGCTGCTAGCAGACAGTAATGAAGCTCTCCTGTGCCATCAGCTTGTAGAACCTCATCAAAGATCCCTCTCAGGGCAGTTCCTCAATTGCATATTTAAAGCACAGGACCCTACAGGACACCAGAAAAGGCTTTTGAATGATTGACTGTAATCTTTTTAATGTTACATTTTTCCCCAGGATAACACCTAATTGCTTTGTAAATGGTCTCGGTTTTTGCCTTTAACAATCTTGCGTAAAAGGCAATTACAGATCTTCTTTTTTCATGTGTAAAATACTTTCTTAGATCTATTTCTTTCAACCTGTTTATAGGTTGCCCAGTTATAAAACCTGTATAGCTTGTAGTTATTATTCCTTGTCATCTTCCAAGTTATGTCCTTCATTCTTTATGATTTTCATGTTTGCTAATAAAGAGGTGAGTGACTGGGTGACCACATCAGTTGTACTTGTGTGGCTTGTTACCAAGATGGAACAGGACTCACTCACTCTAAATATCATTGATGTGACTTTCAATTCTCAGATCTGGTTCTAAGATTGAACAGCAGCCTTGGGTAGTAAATTTGGAAGCCATGAAGATAGGTTCTTATAGGGAAGACAAGATGCCAAAGTGACCTTCCTAGAAGCTAGTAATTCTTCATTGCTGCTCACATGTAAGAACTGAACTTGTTCCTTAAAAGCAAAATACATCTTTTCTCTCAGCAGCACAATGATTGATATTGGAGTGGGGTAGGCTCTGTGTATCAGATCTACAGGCAGGTTGTTTTACTCTTTGGAGAATGAAATCATTAGGTCTCAATCCTTTTCCTCTCCCTTCCAGGGGCCTATGCCTCTTTTTTTCATAATTACTCTATTAGTCCTCACTGCTAGAAGGCCAGCTTATTTCCTAGCTCTTTATAGTCCTGAATCTTATTTAATATTCGACCCTCATTGGCTTGTCTATCTGCCCATGAGCCTATCTTTTATTATTTGAAGAGTTCATGAAAAGGAGTTTTGGAGTTCTTGTCTATATAATTAAAAAAAATCTCTGAGATTATGCAAGCCATATGACTTTGCCCTTCAGAAAATTGTAATTGTTATGTGAAACTCTATTTATCCTCTTTTTATTACTATTTCTTGGTGACTCAGTAGCACTATGAATATTTGTGCTCTTTAGAGATAAGAATGTCATTGTAGGGGAAGCCGGGATGGCTCAGTGGGTTAAGTGCTCACTTTGCAGCGCCGGGGACCAGGGATCGAATCCCGGCCCCGGCCCGTGCAGAACCATATCCTGAACTGGGAGCTCTCCCAGTTCAGTTCTCTCTCTGTCTCTGTATCTCTCTCTCTCTCTGTCAAAAAAACAATAAAAATAAATAAATAAATATTTAAAAAAAAAAAAGAATGTCATTGTTATCTGTGCCCAAACTGCATTATAAGGTATTTGGGGTTTTTTTGGTTAATTTTTCTGTTTGTTTTGAACATTGCTTTAATTTGAATAGAAAAGCAGAGCAACTTTTATTTGTTGAAAAATGATTCTGAATTTAAATACCCTATTTTTGGTAAATCTATGTCTTTCCCCCCATTAATATATCATAATATATTAATAGAATAGAATAAATGGAATGTAGAATAAAGAATAAAGGATAGAGTATAGAATATCTACTATAGAATTTAGAATATATATACATATGTCCAGTCAGCCTATTAAGAAATCCTCTTATGAACGTGAGACATCACTAAGCTTATGTTATCATTTTACAGATGAGAAAACTGAGGCCCAGAAATATAATACGAATAGACTTGACCAAGGTTGTCCAGCTTGCCCGTGACAGAGATAGTACTAAGTAAAACCAGCCTCATTGTCCCACACTCCCTTTCCACACGAGCTAAAAGATTCTGGCAGGTCATGCGTGAATTAGATGGAGAAGGTATCGGGTAGATGTTTGTACACAGGTGCAGTAGATTTTCCCTTCCCTTCTAATTTGCACAGAATCATACCTGGCTTTCCTGCAAGCTTATTTTGGGTGTGACTAGCTTGTGTTTGCTTCCCCTCCTGATTGTGAGGCTGACAGCACCGTTTCCCTAATCTCAAATTCACTTTCTACATTTCTTGGCCGCTGGGCACATTATTTGACATTTATTTACGCTTATCTACATTTTTCATCTTCTAAGCTCACTTATAACACATACTAATATAAATCCTTGGCTGCTGCTTGGCATTTGGGTACCTTATTATTTACTATGCTATGCCTCCCCCACTGTTTAATATAATCTACACATCTTGTTCCAGTACCAAATCACTTGTATATATAATTAAAGTATGCGACCCCTTCCAACGTTCGTCCTTGTTGTATGTCTTACTAGTAATTTTCTTTCCAGATGATAACTATTTTCCTTTATTTATTTCACCCCTTGGGAGGAGACAGGGCAGGGCAGGCTCAGTGATGTCCCAGAATGCTAACCCTGTTTTTCAAAGTTCTGAAGTATCACATCATCTTTAGCATTTATTCCTTTGCTGAGTGATTTATGACATGTTTCTTTTTAATGAAAATAACTACTGACCAGTCATTGCAGTAACCATATATTAATGGCACATTTCTGATGGGGAACAATTTCTCCTATTTGGAGTCTGTACAATTGGAGATAAGATTGGAGTTTATTGTCACCAAGTACCAGGGTGCTCATTGTTCTCCTTTATAATGTCAGGCAAGGACCATTTCTAGATAAAGGATATTGCACCAGACAACTAATACTGAGATTTTAAAGGCTCTGAAGTTGTTAATTAGAGGCCTGATTGCATAGGGACCTAGAATGACTTAACTCTCATAGACATCTGGCAAATTGCTTCTCAAATAGCCATTGCATAGCTAGGAAATTTTCTAATGTTTGAAATTTTCTGCTAGTTGAATAAGGAGTATGTAACAGCATGAACAAATGACACTGTCTTCATATTTAAGCAAAATTTTCCATGTGGAGTTGTTTATAGGCATTGAAACACACCCACCCACACATGCATCCAAACTTGAACTTCTCTTAACAGCTTAGATATTTAGCAGGTGTCATATATCTGACATTTCTCATTTGATAAGTTTTTAGTATGCATGTGCCTTTGGGATAGGTAATGCACAGATTGATTTAAATGAATTGTAATGTGTATGAGAATTGATTTCCAAAGTGGAGGGCTGTCTGGGAAGGTTGAAAAGAGAAGGGTGCTATGTTAGAGAAGAAAGCCAGTGGGGAGAGATGGGAAGGGAGCAAGATAAAACTAATGTAGTCTGTGATCGTTTTTCCTAAGTACAGTTTTCCTGGTCAGGAAACATGAAGCCTGTAAAAACTACTGCATTGATTTCACAGTGTTGCTTCAGAATTAATCCTCTACATTTACAAAAGCTATTCTCACAATCAAGGTTATTAGATCAGCCTGCTGAGAGCAAATTTCCCCTGCAAGGGGCAAGTATAGGCAGGGACTAAATATTAAAAGATAGATGAAGTTCCATTCTCCTCAGTAGCTCCCATTTTCTCTCTCTGAAAAATGAAATGCCACATACTCTATCTCTGGGTATCAGGGGACAGATGTTTATTTTTCAGTCAACATAGGCTGTGTGAACCCTTTAGAAATTTTAACCTTGATTTTCTATCAATGCCATTGATTTTATTTCAACCTTTTGGCTTCCCTGGGCCACATTGGAAGAAGAATTGTCTTGGGCCACACATAAAATACCCTTAACATTAACAATAGCTGATGAGCTACAAAAAAAGGTCACAAAAAATCTCATACTATCTTAAGAATTTGTTTTGGGTGACACTCAAAGCCATCCTGGGCCACAGGTTGGAAATGTCTGATTTAGGGGGTTACCATCCCTTGAGACGTTTCTTGAGGTCAATCTTTTTCTCTGGAGACAGAACAAGTTCCTTTCCAGAATTTCTTCTAGAAGTGCCAGAGCCTCAAAGAGACAAGACAGGCCAAGAAAGAAATTCAGCACTTCCTCTAATAGATAACAACCTTAAAAACATAGTTTATTTAGTGACTTAAATTTTTTTTGCATGTATATTCATCGTATTTAGAGTTGTTATTCAGCTGGCATATATTCATATGGCTGTACCACTGTTGAAAATATTGTTGACTTACATAACTTTTCTTCTTCAATTAATTTTAAATTTTCATACCCTAAAATTCACTCCTTTTGACGTGTAGGCTATGAGTTTTGACAAATGCTTACAGTTGTAACCACCACCATAGTTGAGATGAAGAATAATTCCATTACCCTAAAAAATTTCTTCATGATGCCTTTTTGTAGTTAGATTCTCCTTTTGCCCTTAAATACTTGATACATTCCTTTGTCATATGTGTAATTTGCAAATATTTCCTCCCAATCAGTGACTTTAAAACAGTTCTCTGAATAATGTCTTTCCCAGAGCATAAGTTTTGACTTTTGATGAAATAAATTTATCATTTTTTTTTTCTTTTATAGATTATACTTTTGGTGTCAAATATAAGATACTTGACTTTCCTAAGGTCACAAAGATTTTCTTTCATTGTTTCTTCTAAAATTTATAATTTTAAGTCTTTACATTTTGGACTATATTTACAATTATTATTATTATTAAAATTATTGTGATGACATGGAGTAGTAAAAATTACATAGGTTCCAGGTATACAATTCTATAGTACCTTGTCTATGTGTTGCATTTTGTGTTCACCACTATTTTAAATTAATTTTGGTAAAATAATTGAAACATATTTTGAGGTTCTTATTTTGAAAATGGAGGTCCAACTTGTTCTAGCAGCATTTGTTGAAAACATTATCTTCTCTCCGTTTAATTGCCTTTGCACTTGGGTCAAAAATTGATTGACTATCATTTTGTGTCTCTTGATCTAAACTCTATTCTATTCATTGATTTATTTGTCTCTTCTTTCACCAAAACCACACTATTTTGATTACTGTAACTTTATAGTAAGTCTTAAAATAGGATATTATGATCTTCTATAGTAATTTTCTCATCTTTTCAAAATTGTTTTTGATATTTGAGTTCTTTAGACTTCAGTAAAAATTTTGGGCTTCATATAAATTTTCTTTAGATTGAGATTACATTGGATCTATACACCAAATGGGGGGTCATTGTCATTTTAATAATATTGAGTTTTCCAGTCTATGAACATGGTCTCTTTTTATTTCAATCTTGACTTCTTTCATCAGTGTTTAGTAGTTTTCAGAATAAGGATTCTGGACATATTTTGTTAGATTTATACAGATGCTTTAGTTTTTGGAGTGCTATTTTATTTATTTATTTTAATA
This sequence comes from Craseonycteris thonglongyai, assembly GCA_004027555.1. Taxonomy (NCBI): domain Eukaryota; kingdom Metazoa; phylum Chordata; class Mammalia; order Chiroptera; family Craseonycteridae; genus Craseonycteris; species Craseonycteris thonglongyai. Next base: position 17,233 of record PVKE010013374.1, on the reverse strand, counting down.
GTTATTTATTTATTTTTAATTGTTTTTTGACAGAGAGAGATAGATACAGAGACACAGAGAGAACTGAACTGGGGGAACTCCCAGTTCAGCACATGGTTCCGCACGGGCCAGGGCCGGGATTCGATCCTCGGTCCCCAATGCTGCAAGGTGAGCGCATAACCCACTGAGCCATCCCGGCTTCCCCTGGAGTGCTATTTTAAATGTTTATTTTTTAAATTTTAACTTTGAATTGTTCCTTACTGATATATCTATATCTATATATCTATATACATGACAGAGTTTTTTTTATTGACTTGGTATCCTATAATTTTGCTAACTCACTTATTTGATTAAGGAGCTATTTTGTAGAATATTTTTACATATATAATCACATTGTGAGTTAAGACAGTTTTATTTCTTTCCAATCTGTATGCCTTTTATTTCTTTTTATTATCTTATTGTCTTGTCTTATTGTTTTATTGGCTAGGACTTATAGTGTGGCATTGAAGAGCAATGGTGAGAGGATCCCTTGTCTTTTAATGGATCTTAGGTGGACAGTATTATCTCTCATCATTAACTATTATACTAGCTGTATTTGTTTTCTTCTGTTTTGTTTCATTTTTTATAGATTAAGTTCTCTTGTTATTACACTTGATGTTGTCCCAGAGGTCTCTTAAACAATCTTCATTTTTCTCTTCTTATTTTTTTTTTTAGTTTTGCTGTTTTGATTGGGTCTTTCCTATTAGTTTGTCATTCAAATTGCTGATTTGATCCTCTACTTTATCTAGTCTGCTTGTGATTCCTTCTATTGCATTCTTCATTTAAGTTATTGTATTCTTTTTTCTGATTAGTTCTTTTTTATGGTTTCTATGTCTATGCTTACTGTCTCTTTATTTAAATGTTCACTAAATTCCTTGAGCATCCTTATAACCATTGTATTGAACTTAGTACTGATAGGTTGCTTGCTTCCATCTTGTTCAGTTCTTTTTTTGGAATTTTATGCTATTCTTTCATTTGGGATATATTTCTTTGTTTCCTCATTTTGGATGCCTCTCTGTGTTTATGTCTATATATTACATAGTTCTGCGATGCCTCTCAGTATTTCTGGGTAACCTTGTATAGTAGGGGATCAGGTCACCTGTGTTGGGTGTTCCTGGTTTGGTGCCAGTGTTGTGCCTGGAACTACTCAGCCAAAGTCTTAGAGTGCACAAGGTCAGTTACTGCCTGCCTGGGTTCCACGGACTCCATAATTTTCAAAGAAAGATTGAAATGTGAGTGGGGCTAGCTACTCATGGGAGAAAATGCCTTTAGTGTTGGTGGATTTAGGTAAGGTGGGGTCCCAACGAGTTACCATAGCTGGGTGGAGCAAGTAGAGCTACCAGACCAGTCAGATTCAGATCTGGCTGTGTGGGGGAAGGGCACAACTCGGGAAAGATGACATCTGCTTGCAGCCTGCACAGGAAGAGGCTACTGCTCAGGAAAAATGGTAACTGTCTTCCAGCCCTTGCTGCAAAGCCACACACTGCAGTCTGCCCCCCAAATGCCTCCAAACTCCCTGAGTTGAGTACCTGAAAGTGACCATCTATGTGTGCACCTTAAGAGGGTGTGTGGGTTTTCTGCAACATTCTGTCCCACCCAGATGGTCAGAATCCCCACTGTTTTTTTACAGCCAGGTGTCATAGGGGCTCCTCTTCCCAGCATCAGTATTCTGGGCTAAGGAGCCCGGTGTGGAGCTGAGACCCCTCACTCTTCCAGGGGGAACCTCTATGACTGAGGTAACCATTATGATTATCAGTTGCCACACAGAAGTTTGGGGGTAGCCCATTTCATGTTTGTGCCCCTCCTGTTAGTCTCAACACGGCTTCTTGTTTGTATTTTTAGTTATAAAAATTCTGTTCAGCTAGACTTCAGGTGGTTCTCCATGTTGGTTGCTGTATAAGTTAGTTGTAATTTTCATGTGTTCACAGAATGAAGCATGCACAGTGTTTATTTACTTTGCCATCTAGGGTCTTGTCTACATTGACTGATTTTTTTAATGTGGAACTGGCCTTGCTTTCCTTAGACGAATCCCACTTGGTTGTGATGTGATCTTTTTTTAAATAATGCGGGATTTGGGTTTGCTAATATTTTATTGAGGATTATTGTGTGTCTATTCATGAGGAACATTACCCTAGAGTTTTCTTGTAATGTATTTGTCTATCTTTGTATTAAAGTAATGAAAGTTTTACAAAATGAGTTGGAAAATGTTTTTCTCTTTTTTTTTCCTTTCTGGAAGAGATTATAGAATTAATACAACTTCTTTATAAAATGTTCAGTAGTTTATGTCTTTAAGTAAAACATGGAAATCTTGCAGCTATACATGTTCCAACTTTATCTTTAATTGTTTAAAAATAAATTGTTGCTTTTTATATTTTTCTCTTTTCAGTTCTTGTGAACTAGAGTATGGGCATGCCTGCAGTCCAATTTTAAGGAGGCAGAAATGAACGATGGTCTAGAATAGCGAAGGAATGAGAAGGAAGAAGTTGATGTCTTTGAATGACCATCTGGAGCAGTGCCACCCTGCCAACTAAGATTCCTCCTCTTTGTCTGAGTAAGAAAAATATCTTTTTCAATCCACTACTTTTTTGGTTCTTTTTGTTAAGTAGCTTAGCTCTGACCCTATTTATCCTGACAGAAAAGAACGTCCTTTTGTGTAAACATTATTGAGATTTACCTGAAGAAGTCTAATGATATTAAACATTGGAGAAAGCCTTATGGCACTTTGTAGTACCAGGAAAGTAAATACATTTTATAACCTGGCTGTTGTACAAGTAACTACATGTGTGCATGGTGGCTTCAGAATATACATACATGTACATCAATCTTGATAATGTCATGTTGTAAAAGCCCCAAATTAAAAACAATGCAAGTGCCCATCAATAATAGAATGGGTAAAAAGTGATATTTTTTCACACAGAAGTATATTATAGAGTAATGAAAGTGAATAAATCTCAGGAACACACAGCAACTTGGATTTATCTTACAAATACAATGTGGACCAAAAGAAACAAGACTTAAAAGAATAATATGAGGGCTGCCTGGGAAAAACAGTCATAAAAACCTCTAATTTTTATATTACATGGCTGGATACTTTCCAGACAGCCCTCATACATTATATTGCATTACTTTGAAGTTGCAAATCTCCACTGAACCCTGTCACTTAGGGCCATAGTATTTATAAATGGGTAGTAAGACTATAAAGAAAAGCAAGGAAGTGATTAAAGGGGAAAATGATGATTATCTCTGGTGGGGACAGAGGGGTTTGTATTGGAAAGGGACAAAGCTGAGGCTTCTGGGAGTGCTATCAATGTTCTGTTTCTTGACTTGCTTGTGGGTACTAGGTGTATTAATTGTGTGTTGTTGCATGATAAATTATTCCAAAATTTATTAATTTGCAACATCACAATTTTTATCTCACATTTTAAGTAGGTTAGAAATACAGACACAGCTTGACTTGGGTCTTCAGCTTTAGGTTCTGCCACAGGCTGAGATCAGGTTGTTGGCTGAGGCTGCAGTCCTCTCAAGGTTCAGCTGGGGCAAGCTCCTCTCCCAAGTTCATTTAGTGACAATTGAGAAGACTGAGTTCCTTGGTGGCTACTGTTGGCCAGATGCCACTCTCAGGTGGTTTTGTCTATCAAAGCAAACATGCAGTACGAGCCAGAGCAAGAATGCCAATGATATGCAAGTCATCATTCTTTATAAACTTATTTCAGAATTGACATCCTATTGCTTTTGCTCTAATATTAATACATTCTTCAAAAGTAAGTCACTAGGTCCAACCTACACTGAAGGTAAAGAGTATGAATATCAAGAATTAGGGATCACTAGAGGTCATTTAAAAATCTATGGGTGCTGTGTGGTTGGTTTATAATTATTTGTGATATGGTACTTTCATATTTTATGTACTTTCTGTTGGTGTTTTATTTGATAATAATGATGTTAAAGGAACTCTCAGGAACAGGCAGCTACAAAAACTCAAATGAATCCTTTCTTGTGACTCTATCCTCTCTCATTTCCAACTAGCACAAACTGTATCTGGTATTTACAAGACACTAAATTTTATTTGCTGAGTAAATGAATGAGCTAAATTTTAATACCTATGGGAATAGATAATTTTGATTGAACCTTTGCACAATGTTTCTAGTGAGGATAACATTTAAAAGATAAATACATGGAAAATATATTTGACAGTGGTAAAAATTCTGTTTAAAGGGAAGAGAAATGTGTGTTAAATAATGAGGAAAAGGATTAAGCATAGGAGAAAAGAGGAATAAATACTCAACATAGGAAAAAAACTGGGGATGGAAAGAATTGGGATACCTCTTTGGGGATATATTTTGCAGTTTGATTTTAAGTAACTCCTGAGAAGGTATCTCCCACTATCCTTGGGTTATTAATTCATGATCTAGTCTATTTAATCTCTATCGGTTTAGTTCTGGGAATATGTTCTGGCTTAGATATTTTAAGACCTCAGAAATTTGGTTATAAAAGGATTGATTATATCATCACAAACTTACAATATATGAAGTAGTCATCTGAATCCTTTTTAGAATATATCTTTCAATAGAATGTTGAACTCAACTGAACAATTTAAGTTTACTATACTAATGCCATGAAATGAGAAGCTCAGAAAAAAAAAATTTAGGTTGAATTGGGATGACGTGGGAGAGCCAGGAGACAGAAAGGGAGTGAGAGGTGTCCCTGGGATGCCTACTGAATAGATACTTGTTACTGCCCTGGTCTCATTGATGAAAGCCAAAATAGTGATGTTTCCAGGAGCCCTGTCCACTGTGTTTTGCTTCTCAGAAACTTGAACCTTTGTGAAGGAGCAGTTAGAGAAAAAGTAAGTCATGTATAAATGCTAAACATCAAAGAATTTAGGCCCTAGTATAGACTTTCTAGATCCCTGACTGTGATCACTCCAGTTATAGAAACAGAGTTCAAGTTCCAGGAAAGTTGTGTATCTCAACTGAGCAAATGGCCAATTCGTATTTTTCTTCTTTAAGCTGTGGTATGTCATGAGTTAAATGTTTCATTTGACTTAAGCATATTTGATGTAGATATTAAGTCTGACATAAATATTACTTATATATTATATCTACCTTAAATTCTGAAATGGGCTACATTAAAGCAGCTCGATAGAGGTCATGAATTTGGAGAAAATGCTTAATTGTTTTAATTACATACATATTTAATGAAGGTGTAAAAGGATATCATGCTAAAGTGGAATTGCCAAGGACAAGGTCAACATTTTCAGCAGCATATTCTGGTCATTTTGGTCTCTTCCACATCTTGCCCTTTAGCAGTCTCCTTTTTTCTCTTGTGAGATCTGGGCTCAGTTAAAATTCCTTAGTTATGAAAGTAATCCAAGATACTGGCAGAAAGTACTCACTTCCAACTACTTTTCTTTACCCCACAACTCTTGTGTTCTTGTGTTGAAAACCCAAATTCTACACAAAAATAATAGCCTCCCAATAGCTTTTGACTGCCAAATGCCCACATCTCTAACTCCTTTTTAAATTTCTGTGTTTACTTTCCTGCTCTCAAAGTGTATTTTAATGTTTTCACCTTCAGATCAAAATATTGAATAGAGGAATTACTCTCAGGTACAAATCTGTGGGACCTTGGCTTCTAATAGGAAGGCTCAATCACAGAAACTGGCCTTATACACAGGGTTTTTAAGGAGACTTAGGATTACTTACTGGCAACACCATCAGAACCTCCAAAGGCAAACTAGCCAATGATACAACCCATATTTTACTTGCCAAGTTGAGTAATACTACTGTTACTCTATGGTCTATTCTGCTGTGATCTGTAATACTTTTGTAGGTTCTTATACTTAAAGTGAAGGAGAGGAGAAAGAGAATATGAGTTTACTCAAGATTCCAAGAAACATCTCTACCCTTCTATCAGATTTTCTATCTCAGCCTAATGAGTAATTATATCATCAATCCCATCATTTTCATAGAATTTGAATTTTTATCAGATTTCAGCATGTTCCCTCATTATCTCATGACTTGCTATAATAATATTAGGCACGTGCTAGAAGAGGAGCACCTGTTCTGCACACCCACTTTTTCCAGAGCACTTCTGACTTCTTATTCTACCCTCATTCCTCCATACCAAATGGGAAGTTTATGTGGAAATGATGAGCAGCTGTTATCAGTACGCACGCTCCTATTTAATCTCTCAGGTATCATTCTCTATCTCCATCCACCCCTGACCATACTGAAGCAAAGATGAGAGTGTGTTTGTTCCCCAAATGGAGTCCTCTTGGGGCGGACTTATATGAAGCTCCATTTCCTTGGCATGTGTGAGGGCAGGGATAAGCCAGCCTGCTGGGCTCTCCCATAAGTTCCCCTAATGCAATGACTTTCTCTTTTTGTCTAATGTCTTACTCTGCTTGCTACTCATGCTATTATGTACTGGACCTTCTCATAATTCAATAATTTGTGCATTTAGGGAACCTTTTTATTTTATTTTTTTAAAGATTAGTTTTATTGTTTTTGACAGAGAGAGAGAGAGAGAGACAGACAGAGAGAAGGGGGAGAGGCCAGAGCAGTCTCCATAGTCGTACATCATCGGCTTTTGACACAGTTTTATTTCATGCAGGTGGGCAGAGCACTGCTCAGGGAGGGAACTGGCCTGGGGGCCTCCTGCATGGGAAGCATATCCCCTTGAGCTGGGGGCCAAACTGGAGACCTCCCACAAGGGAAGCTCACCCAGGGAGAACTGAACCCCAGTTCAGCACGAGTCCACACGGGCCAGGGCTGGGACTCGATCCTCAAACCCTAGGGCTGCAAAGCGAGCACTTAACCCACTGAGCCATCCTTACTTCCCCCTTGGGGAACCTTGAGGAACAGAAAAAGACTGAGATTTAGGAAGTACAATAAATCTTAGCAATTGAGATTTTTGTGCAGGCCAGGCTATGTGAAGTTAAATTTTGATGGTGTGCAAAAAAGTGGGTTTTGCATTCATTCATTTAGCCTTCTATGGTTAGAGCCTGACTGGGTGACAGAACATATTTTACTTGGGATAGTGAAGCAGCTTAGGACAGCTGAGTTCATAGGGGCATGTCTAGGTGTCTACTTTTGTATGGACCATGAGTGAGTACACAAGGGACCTTAGCAAATACACAGAGATCAGGTGGTGGTGGTCACAGGAGCCCCATCATAAGCACTAGGCCTCAACAAACATCATGGCTAGGTTGGGTAACAGTAGATAAGATTTATTTGGGCAGTTATTAATTCTTTCGGCATTCTCAGAAAGTACTGATATTTTTCACTATGGCAAATACCATGTAATAGATTGTATTTGGAAAGCACATAGCTGGGGAAGAGATCAAATACATGTAAAAGGAAGAAAGGCACAAAAAATGATGCTAGCCTCATATGTGTTAGGAGAGAAAGTATCCAGTTTACAGAGTAGGTCATGCATTCTGTGTAGCCTTTCTGAAAATAGGAGACTAGCATTATAAATTGAAATATAAGTTGAAAGACATGCTCTTCAAGGTAGGAGGTTTCAAAAGCTAAGGAAAACCTTAAGGAGAACAACACAGAAGTATTAATGCTAACTATTAGCCCGAGGGGAAGGTTTACTTAATATAATTCTCTAGTTGAAAATTATTATTGCAGAAATGAATATAAACAATAAAATATATATTCTTTTGTGAACTGAGATATTTAGAAGTGAAGTTACTGAAATGGTACACACACACACACACACACACACACCCAAAGGCTTGATTGGCACACCACATTCCCCAAGCTGACATTGTTCAGCATGAAGAGGGACCTTCTCAGTTACAAAGAGTTCTCCTCGCTGGGAAAGGAAGAGAGGGTGAGTGACCAGCTCCCCCGGCCTTTCAGGACACTGCACAAGTGATTGATCCACTTTGGGTTCACCCCACCCAGTGGCTGGCAGCTCTGAGATATATAAACAGCTATGAACAAAGAAGGAAAGCAGGGGCAATCAGTATCAGCCACACAGTGCGAACGACCACAGTGCCCTGTGACCTTCTCTGTAGACAACTCCAGCAGTTTTTGCCACTGGGGAAACCAAGAGCCAGTACAGATGCCGTGGATCTGCTGGAGATGTCACCGGTTTTCACACCACGGGTGTTCCAGATGGCTAATGCCAGCTGCCTGTGTCCTTCTCTGCTCCCTCCCATCTGACTCTTACTAGTGCTGGGGAACCGTCCAGAAGTCAACCCAGGCCTCTGCTATGCAAGTGCCAGATGCTCCCCTAGACATCCATGGTGGACCCCCACTATGAGCACACTCAGGCTGAGCCCCTCCAGCTGTCTGACTGCATGCCTCTGGCCCAACCCCCATCACCAGTCTCTAGCTCCACGTACACGCTTAGGGGAGACTGTGCCATGGGAGAACATGCTGACAGCCAGGGGCTATGCCTCTGTTTGTGGGCCCAGATCAGGTCCTATCTTGTGTCACTGACTTGCACCATTGCACTCGCTACAGGTGTAGCGAGTCCCCCTAGCTGTGTACCTGCATGCCTCTGGCCTGAGCCTCATCATTGGCCTTGACTGCCCTGTGCCCGATGTGCAAACCAACAACCGTGAGAATGCTAACTGACAGCTAGGGCTTCCAGAACTGCTAGTGGGTGTTTAGTTGGTCCTGGCACTTGCTGCCTGCCCTGGCCCCCACCACTACATGTGTGTATGCAACTGGCCCCAACCACAACAAGGCACCTACCTGTATCTATCCCCTACAGCCAAGCGTGTGAACATCACCAGTTTCAGCCACTATTGCTGCTTGCTCAGGTCCTCGGCTGATGGACTTTGAGGTGCTGCTGAGAACCCAAACAGCCTTTGCAGCCTCTGCACACCCCTGCAGTGCTCATCAAGGACCACCCAGATGTGAATGGAAAATTCACAAATACATAGAAATTAACCCCTCATGGACAAACAATGGATCACAGGTGAAATCAAAAGGTAAATTGAAAAATATACTGTACTGAAACAAACAAAAATGAAAACACAACAGTAATACTGATGCGGTTCAGCAAAATAGTGTTGAGATGTGTATAGCAATAAATGCCTACATTAAGAAGAAAGATCCCAAATAAACAACCTAACTTTATATTTTAAGGAATAAGAAAAGAACAAACTAAGCCCAACATTAGTAGAAAGGAGATGAGAGCAGAAATAAATGATATAGAAAAAAACCCTCAAAAAGATCAGTTAAAACGAGTTGGTTTTTGGAAAAGATAACAAAATAGACAATAGGTTAGCTAGACTTGACAAATAAAAAGGTCTCAAATATATAAAATTGTAAATGAAAATGGAGACATTACAAACTGATATCACAGAAATACAAAGGATCATAAAAGACTACTATGACCAATTGCCAACGAATTGAACAACCCAGAAAAATGGACAGATTCCTTGAAACATACAAGTCTGAATTATGAAAATATGGAAAATCTGAACAGGCCAATAACAAGTAAGGAGATTGAATTAGTTATCTAAAACCTACCAAAACACAGAGTCCAGAACCATTTGGCTCCACTGGCGAACTCTACCAAACATTCAAGAAGAATTAATGTTAATTCTTCAAAAAATTTAAAGACAACGGAACACTTGCAAACTCATTTTATGAGCCCAGTATTACTCTAATAGCAAAGCCAGATAAAGACACTACAAGAAAATAAAACTGCAGACCAACGTATCTGAGGATTATTGCAAAAATTCTCAACAAAATACTAGTAAACTAAATTTAATAGCATATTAAAAGGAGGCATTCCTGGGATGCAGGGATGGTTCAACACAAATCAATAAATGTAATACATCACATTAATTCCTTGAAGGACAAAAATAATGATCATCTTAATAGGTGAAGAAAAATCACTCAGCAAAATTCAACATCATTTTGGTAAAAGCTATAAACAAATTGGGTATATAAAGACTGTACCTCATTAAAATAAAGGCCATTGTACAAGCTCATAGCTAACATCATACTCAACCATGAAAAGCTGAAAGCTTTTTCTCTAAGATCACCAATAAGACAATGGTTTCCACTCATACCACTCCTACTCAAATGAATACTGGAATTCCTAGCCAGAGCACTTCAGCAAGAAAAGCACATAAATGGCACACAAATCAGAAAGGAAAAATTAAAATTGTCTTTGTTGATGACATGATCTTGTATGTAGAAAATCATAAATATGCCACCATAAACTGTTAGACTTAGTAAGCAAATTGAGTAAAATTTCACAATACAAAATCAACAACAAAAGATCAGCTATAAAAAGAAAGGAAATCTTGCCAATTGTGATAACATGAATTGGTCTTGAGGACATTATGCTAAGTAAAATAAATTAGCAAAATATAAATACTGTATGATCTCATTTGTAGGTGGAATATGAAATATTGAACTCATAGGAGATGCTGGGATAGCTTAGTGGTTGAGTTCTTGCCTTGTAATCACAAGGTCTGGGGTTTGATTCCTGGCCCCACATTTTGCAACCCCATAGACTCAACTGCAGCACAATTGATAACTGCCAGGACGTCTTGGAAGTGAAGCTTCCTACCTCCCATGTAGGAAGCCCCAGGTTTAGTTCCCAACCTGTGTGGTCCCACATCCACCTGTGTCGAATGAAATCAATGCACAACTAATGATGTGCAACTATGGAGACTGCTCTGGGACCTCCCCATTATCTCTCTCTCTCTCTCTCTGTCTCTCTGTCCCTCTCTGTCTCTCTCTCTCTCTCTCTCTCTCTCTCCTTCCTCATCCTTCCCTTCCTCACTTCTCTCAAAACAATAAAGTTAATCTTAAAAACAAAATAAAAATAAAATATTGAACTCAGAAATGAGGATATAATGTTGGTTGTCGGGCTAATGGGTAGGGGAAATAGGGAAATGTTGATCAGTTATAAGATGAGTAAGTTCTGGAGATCTAATATATAGCATGGTAACTATAGTTATCAATACTATATTATATACTTGAAAGTTGCTGTGAGGACAGGAACAATGTTCTCACCATAACAACAACAACAAAATAGTAATTATATATTAAGGATGTCTTAACTGACCTTATTGTGGTAAGAAATTTACACTATATTTGTGTATCAAATCAGATTGTATGTCTTAAATTTACACAGTATTATACATCAATAAAATTAGAAAAGGTTTTAAATGTGGAAATGATGGATTATTAAATGAATGTCACCAGGAATATTTACTATTTAGAAGAAATATTACAGTCACTTCCAATATTATATGCCAATCTTGACTCCAAACAAACAAAAATAAGATTGAATCTACACGAGAATAAAGAAAATATGTGATATTTACCTAGTGTCTGGATATAAAGATCTTTCTAGAATAATACCAATGAAGCATCCATGAAGAAAAAGAAGGAAAATGTTAGACTATATTGAAATTTTAAAACTTGTGTCAATAAAAAATGAACAAAATTAATAGACAATAAATTGATAAAATATGTGTCTTAAACCTAAGAAGTAAAAAACTAATATTCTAAATTTATGAAGAATTCACATAAATAGATAATAAATGCACTGAGACCACAATAGAAAAATGGACAAAAATATGAAGAATTTAAAACAGAGGAAACTAAATTGATAAATAAGTACAGTTAATCCTCATTATTCATGGATTCCATATTTCCTAGTTTGCCTACTTGCGAAAATCTATTTGTATTCCCCACATCAGTATTCGTCGTGCTTTCATGGTAAAGTGCTGAAAAATCTGAGTCATTTGCTGCTCACATTCCCAGTGGAGGTCCAACCACACTATGTTCTTTCTACCTTGTTTCAACTGTCATACTGTAAACAAGTGTCCTTTTGAAGGCTATCCAGTGCCACATTTTTTTTTTTTTAATTTTGGTGATTTTTGTTGGCAATTTCACTGTTCTTTCTGGCCCCTATGCTAGTGCAAAAGTACTGACTAGTGTTCCCAAGTGCAAGAAGGCTGTGATGTGCCTTACAGAGTAATTACCTATGTTCAATGAGAGTCATTGAGGCCCGGATTATAGTGCTGTTGGCTATGAGTTCAGTGTACAAGAATCAACAGTACATATTAAATACATGTCTTTAAATAGAGACACACAGAAGACAAGATTGTGTATTGATCAATTGATGAAAATGTTGTGACCAGAGGCTTGCAGAAATCTAAATCTGTATTTGCCTTAGGCGCAATGGTTTGCTAATTTGTAGAGGCTTTATGTAAAAATGTTCAAATTTGCTAGTGATAAAATATGTATAAAACAGTTTTGGTAGTCTACTTTTAACCTTTAAAGTGCAAAATAATGGCTATGCTCATAATACTGTGATACAGACATTTTTATATAGTGTTGGCTTAATTTAAAATGTTTTAATCTTTCTGGAAAGCAAATTAATATTATATATTAAAAACATTTAAAATATTTCTATCATTCTATTTCTAGCAATCTGTTCTGATGAATTGATCATAATGATGCTCTACAAAATGGAAAACTGTTTATAATTTAATAAGTATTTTTAAATGCCATATACAGTAGACTCTCCATTAACCGGTACCCATGGGGATTGGTAGATCCCAGATAAATATAAGTAGACTCTCCGTTAATCAGCACCCATGGCAGATAAATATAGTATTATTTCTTCTTCTTCTTCTTCTTCTTCTTCTTCTTCTTCTTCTTCTTTCTTCTTTCTTCCTTCTTCCTTCTTCCTTCTTCCTTCTTCCTTCTTCCTTCTTCCTTCTTCTTCTTCTTCTTCTTCTTCTTCCTTCTTTTTTGCCAATTGTTTGAGAGTGCCAGTTGCTTGAGTTCTGGTTAACGGAGAGTCTACTGTGTAAAATTTTAAATGATCTCAACTACTTAAAAGAAATGATATACTCATATATGTAAAACAAAATGCTATCCACATAAACTCTCATGTTCTCTTTGGGGCATAAGGCCTTGGTCCAAACAAGTGATAAAAAGATGAAACAGGCAAATTGGCTTCTTGTAGATGTCTGTGCTAGGCTGTGAGCTGCCCCATGGCTCTACTAATTTATGATCACTGAAATTTGGCACCTGAAGCTCCTCTGTGTAGTACAGCTCCACACTAGTGCCTCTCAAATTATCATGAGGATCTTGGTAAGTGAAATTCTGAATGAGCGGGTATGGCGGGACACAACGAGATTCTGTGTTGTTAGCACATGCTCCGGTGCCCTTGGTGCTGTGGTCTGAGGGCCACATTGAGCACAGGTCCCAGGCTGGATTGAGTAGCTCTAGTCTAGTGCAATCCCCCAGCTTTCTGAACCTGACTTACATTTTTGGCAGAGTAGTAGGATGTCTGACCATATGATTTGGGGACTAGAACCTTAAGACCCTCTTTTATTATTGGCTTGTTGATTAAAATTTGTTTTCATTATTTAAGAATTTTGTTTGGGTTAAGACATGTGACAAATTCAATAACTCTATTAGAAGATCAGTACCCCTAAAATGGTCAACATGGTAAGTTTCATAGCCATTAGAAACAAATTATTGATTTGTCTACAAAATTCAACAGTGGAGAATATTTTCCTGAGAAAATAGTAGATAAGCTGTTCCAATTTTGTTTTTAAAGATTTATTTTTATTGTTTTTCACAGAGAGAGACTGACCGAGAGAGAGAGACAGAGAGAAGGTGGAGGGCCCAGAGCAGTCTCCATAGTTGACAGCATTAGTTTTCCATATAGTTTCATTCCACAGATGAGTGTGGGGTTGTGCAGGACAGGAACTGGGCCGGGAGCCTCCCGCATAGGCCCCTGGCAAGAACTGAACTGGGGGCACACCCCAGTTCAGCATGTGGGTCCACATGGGCTGTGGCAGGGATTTGATCCTCGGTCCCCGGGGCTACAAAGCGAGCGCTTAACCTGCTGAGCCATCCCAGCTTCCCCAGCTCTTCCAATTTTAGTAGAAAAAATATGAGATTTTTTTCTGGAATCTTATATTCTGGGATGAAAGCATAAATTGTAATAACTACTTTGGAAACTAATTGGCAGTATTTAATATGGGATGAACATAGATATACTTTATGACCAAAAAAGTAATATTTTAGTATATTAAGATATTTTAATAAACATATATTGTCTTATATATCTCATAATTATACAGACATATAATTAAATATATACATGCATTCACTGATGAACATGAAGTAGAGTGTACATAGTAGTGCTATTATAATAGCTCCAAACTGGAAGGTATCCAAATGTCCTTCTGGATGAATAAATTGTGGTATATTCACATAATGAGATGTTTGTTTACAACAATGAAAATAAACGATCTACAGTCATACCACAATATGAATGCATGTCATTAATACAATGTTGAGCTCAAGAAACCAGATACAAGAGAGTAAATGTTGTATGTCTCCATTTATACAAAGTATAGAAGAGGCAATCTATGCTGTTAGAAGCCAGGGTGTTCTTCACCATAGGTGAGTGGTATCTTTCAGAAAAAAGTAGAAAAGGAGCTCTGGTAATAGGATTCTGATTCATGATCTAAGCCCTGGTTATATGGGAAATGTTTAGTTTGGGAAAATTCATTGGGCTATCTATACAGTTTTCTGTGTGACTGTTTGTTATACTATTATAAGAGATCAAAGAATGTACACACAAAGAGTGTTCAGGGTAGGACCCTGGATTGCTTGGGGAAATGGGATTATGAAAAGATGAAGTGTGGAAGATATCCAAGATAAATTTTATTCTCTTTTGAATCAGTTATGTATAGAGCAAACTGCTTTCTGAGGGTGGTTTTGTGGCCATTTGGGTCTGTGTTATAAGACCTTTTTACCCTGGCATAATTTTAATATAATATTTAAGATTTGAAGTATTTCTTTCTGATATTTGTTTTTACAATGGATTTGAGGCAACCTAAAAAAAGTGTGGGTCAGTTACCAGATGAACAAGTCATGTGAGAAAAGTCGAGTGCAGTAATTTAGAGTAAAACAATAAAAATTATTATACTTCTGATGATTATGTAATAATTAGAAAAGCCATTTGCACTATTCAATATCCCAACTAATTAGCAACTTTACTTTTTTTAATGCACTACATTCTGTTCTTGATTCTTACTAACTAGCTATGCGCAACCTAGAAAAAGTTATGAGATCTCTCTGGACAACTTCAACCATAAGAGTAACTTTATTACCTCAACTTATGTTATAGTTAGAACACTTGTTACTATCTGAGATTACCTTGATTTTTTTCTTGTTTGTTTATTTTCTGATTTTCTCTCTCTTTAATGTTTAACTCTCTGTTTTATACACTACTGTATTTCTAGTGCCAGGACAATGCATGACAAATGGTGGAAAAATAATTTATTTAATGAGTACAAAGCTGGATGAGATCACCAGACTCTATCTAGCTGTAATTTTCTGAAACTCTAACATTCTACAAATGATTTTGTGGGTCCAGAAGGGACTCACGAGTGAAAAATAAATCTGATTTTAGCATCAGATTAAAAGTAAAGTGTAGGAGAGTGGTTCTCCAAGCATGGTCCAGAAACATCTTGGGGTTTCAGCAACTCTGTCAGGGATCCATGAAGTCAAAATTACTAATGTAACAATACGAAGACATTATTTGTAGTTGTGACTCTCATTGTCTCGTGAGTATACAGTAGAGTTTTCTAGAGGCTACAAGACAGGCTGAATGCAGAAGCAGATATTAGAATTTTGAGGTTTTCTATTATGCTAGATGGTAAAGCATTTTGAAAAAATGTAAACCAGTACTACTCTTCTTGCTATTTTTCATTTAGGAAAATGCAGGTTTTTAAATAAATATACATTTTTGTTTAGTATTGTTATTTTTAAATGAATTTTTCAGTAAATATACAGAATATAGCTTCTAATACAAAATGTAAATTGATATTACCAACATAAACCAAAGCTCTTGGTCAATTGACAATAATTTTTAAGAGTATAAATGTAATCTGAGATTAAATACTTGGAGATAGCTGTTGCTTGGACAGAACTGTTTCAGGAAAGAACAGGAAAGGCTGGAGGGCTCAGGATATGTAGAATAGTACTTTCTGATTTACTCTGGGTTGAGAACCTGCTCCATAGTCTGCTTCATTAGTGATACATCTAACCCAATTCTGTTTTCTAAAAATTTCCATTGCTGTAGTTCCCTTCCTGTATGACAGTTGCTGAGACAGCAGCAGAGAATAAGAAATTATTCCATTTCTGTCTAGCAAAAGTCCACCGAACATCTGTATCAATTGTCATTATTTATTTGGCCAGGAGAGTTTCTCTGATCTGGCTTTTATAATATGCTCTCTGTTTTCTAGGGCTGGGAGTTGTCTTTTCTCTGGAGAGGCGACTCCAACAGTTGCCTTTTAGCTGCTGCAATTCAGCACATTTCAGAAGTGCCAGGGCAGCATTTTTTCATCTGTCCACCCTATTTCTTACCCTGAGCAAGGAGCCCCAGGAAACGATAAACAGTTGTCTGACCAGCTGCTCCCAATGATCTTAGCTGGCTATGCATGGCTAGTGTCCACTTCAGAGCCGTGCTCCCCAAGGAGTGGCTGGCTCTGTTCAGATGTGAGCAGGGTTGGAAGAGGGCCAGGATTTGAAAAAATGAAAGCCATCCCTAAATCCTCCTGTTTTGTTTGCCATTTTTCTTGTGCACTGTGTATATTATGTTTCACTATTAAAAGGCACAAAGCTTTTAAGAAATTTGAAATGAAAATTGAATGCTATAGCTAAAAGAGTTTGCTGATCCTCGACTTAGGAGTGACACTGCAAAATGAATGGATGCCCTGACAGGATCTGAGCCTGTTGGTGTTCATTCAGTGAGGCCAGGTTCAGGCCAAGTTTACCTTGCATATTTGATGACAGGTTCACCTTTGTACAACCTGTTCTATCGTGGAAGTTTCATTTGATATTCACGATAACCCTATGAAGTCAGGGAACAATCATACTTTCTTTTCCTCAGTGCTACAGCTTGATGCCATAGAAGTAGTTTGGGGTCTACAGGTTAGGAACCTTTGAATTCCAGTCCACTGTGTGCTAACAGAGTGGTGTTGGAGAAGTCACTTAACCATTTTGAGTCTCATTTGTTATCAACTTCGGACAGAAGTGTCTATTTCATAGAATGGTTGCTAACTGCATTACCGGTAAATATGTTTGAAATAATTTCTCAACTATAAAGCATTCATGGGCTTAAATATTTGTAAAGTTTTATTACTGTCATTTGTGAGTATTGATTTAGCCATTGCTATTTCTGTAACTCT